>JAAOOA010000136.1:575000-620000 GCA_012861695.1 Trematomus loennbergii
GTCGAATGGTAGACAATATGAAAACAGTAATTACACAAAAGTGTTGTTAATACAAACAGCCGCCCATCACACGCCTTAGACACAGCAACAGTTTCTAGTTTCTAAAATATCAAAAGTCATCTTCACCAAACCAGCATCTGCTCACAAAACTGCTGATTCGCTCACTTTTACATGTTGTTGTCTGTAGGAAAATAAACGAGTAAATAAACATGGATCCAGACATTGTGTCTGAACTGTTGACTGTATATAAAGGTCTGATCCTCTACTGCAGTTAATCTGATAAACTGCAGACTAATGCGTCTACTAATGCAACTAATAACACTGAATACACCCTGATAGTGGTGATAAACGTCTCCTTCACAGCTCATTTAAAAAATGTAAAAAAAAATAAAATGTATGTACTGAGATTAATTAATTTTGGAGTTGGATTATCTCACTCAGGTTAAATCAAGACACTGAGAATAATCAATTTACCAATAACAACTAACACGCAAAAAACAAGTTGTAGACAAAATGCAGATTCAACGGATTCTTAGATGTTTGATGTCAAACTACCAAATAAAAGCGTCCGTCTATCCATATAGCTGGTCCCCCATGCTTCCAGTCTTTATGCTAAGCTAGGCTAACTGAAGTGAAAACAAACCACTATGAGAATAATCAACATCAACCAATAACAGCTTACACACAAACAAATATTTATCACGTAAATTGTAAACAACAAATGCAGATTCAACTAATTCTCAAATAAATATTGGTTGATGTCAAACTACCGAATAAAAGCGTCCATCCATCAAAGCTCGCTGTTCCCCCATGCTTCTAGCGTTTATGCTAAGCTAGGCTAACTGAAGTGAAGTTAAACCACTGTGAAAACAATCAATAATGCGCAAAAAATACTTATCACGCAAGTTGTAGACAAAATGTTGATTCAAACGATTTTTATATAAATATTGGTTGATGTCAAACGACTGAATAAAACCATCCATCTATCCAAGCTAGCTGGTCCCCTATGCTACCAGTCTTTATGCTAAGCTAGGCTAACTACCTCTTGCTCTCACCAGTGGCTTTGCGACCACAATTCAAGACACAGGCAGGGCCGTCCCTGGCCAACATGAGGCTCCACGCAAAGTTATATGATGAGGCCCTCTGTTTTGCGAGCATCGACGGGGGGGGGGACTAGTGGAGCCTCGCAGCGGCGAAACCGTGCCGTGCCACGCATAGGTGCGCCGCATTTTCGGCTCAGTTGAGGCCCCCTCCGCGAGGTGAGGCCCCACGCAGTCTGCATGATCGGCCTGTAGGGAAGGACGGCCCTGGACACAGGTACTGGCTTACCGTGTTGTGAAGGGGATTCGGTCATTTCTACATCCAGGACTATACACAGGAAGTACAAAACCATAACCATGTGTTTTTTATTGTGTGATGAACAACACCCGCTAACCTTAACAACGTAACCCAAGCCATTAACTAACATTACAAGTTTTTCTTTAATGATTTAAAATGTGTCTGTGTTTTGATTTCACAAAGTACCAGTATAATTGGTCGTTCTTTTTCGTTACGCTCAGCACAAACATCAACTTGAAATCTTAAATCTTCTGCACTTGTTGGTTTTATTTATGAACTGAGAATGGAAATCCTGATACCTCAAAACTGCAATGATTTCAGGTGCTAAGAATGTTTTACAGCCAACATTTTTCGTTTTAAATAAAGTTATGAGGTTTCTACCCTCATCTTGTTAAATGTCCCATCAGCCCTCTGTTCCGGTGTTTGGTGCGATAACCCGAGGCTTCGACTGACTGACAGCTGATGGAGCGCCGCTTTGTGGTCTTTGTTTACATCATTGACAGTTTTGTGTGTTTGATGGAGGATTAGAGCTCATTAAAGAGAGCAAGAGTGCTCGCCAGGAGCTGTTCAGATACCACACATACGTTTAACTGCTCTCTATATCCATGCCTCTACAGGATTAATGTAGATAGTGCCATGTTCATGGTGAGTATTTCTCATTTTGATGTTTATAGTCCAGAATCTAAAGTCTTACAAAAGGTATTCATGTTTTTACTGCGTATGGGAAGAAGAAACCAAAAGTCAACTACTGACTTCATAACCTCATTTATGTAACAAACATACTAGTTTAAACTTTTAACCCAAACCATCCTGTTTCCCTAAACACAATCAGGTAATGATGTATAAATTCAAAACGTTGACTTGTTTAAAGTTGAGTATAGCGATATAGAAAGCTCTGTAGCTTACATGTCTACTTACAAACGTAACTTATAGAGAACATATTATGCACATTTCCAGGATCATACTAGTATTTTATGCTCACGTTTGAAATCTACGTTCAAACTTCCATATGTGACAATAAGCACCGACTACTTACGTAAGCGACTTCATTTACTTACTTACCCAATGACTGTTTAGAAACTATCTGCACTTTAGTGACGGTTTATTGACCACGTAAATGTATATACTTACAAACATACTTATTTCAACCCAAACCATGATGTATCCCTAAACCTAACCTAAAAAATACTTTTGTCACCGAAATCTAACATATTAATTGTGTCTGTGCTTCCGTAAGTAAGTTTGTTTTATTATTTGGAACATCAATTATGTGAATTATCTTTTTAAGCTATACACACCTATTGCACATCTTAAAAATAAATACATGTGTCTGTTCATTGTGGTGTTTCTTTGGGAGTTTTAAGGACAGAGACTGTAGTATTCTGGACACACTTTAAAAAAATCCCTGAGACAAATGTGTAATTTCTTTGTGATATTGGGCTATCAAAATACAATTTGATTGATTGATCGAAAAAGATGAATCATACTGGATTCTGTATCCCTCAACTCTGAGCCTGAAGTGTAAAATAAAACAAAGTGATAGCTGATTGCAGCTCCGTAGGAAACGAGGAGGCAACATGAACTAACTGGTGAAACCCTGCAGCGATGGAGGGTGACGTCGTAGCTGCAGATCGGACCTCTGTCATTAATTCACCTCTGATACAAGTCAGCACAGGCGATCCCACACAGGTACGCAGCTGCAGGCGGAGGATGGGTCTTTATTAGAGAGACAAGGGTTGGTTTCCCAGAAAAGGAAAGTATTTGACTTTTACATAAACAAACATACTTCAAGCATCTCTGACATTGAACAAGCATTTTTTTTAAATGAGCCGCAGGTTCAAGGTTCAAGGTTCAAGGTTCAAGGTTCTTTATTGTCAATCTGACATAGCTACAGAGTAATTATGTAGTTGAAAATCTTATGTCACAGGCTTCTCCAACAATGCAACCTAATAACATAATAACAATAAGAGCAAGAGCAATACAAAAAGAATAATAGTTATAAAATAAAGTGATGATGTGGAATAGTGCAGTACAAGTCTATATACAAGTTATTGGAATGATATATATATATTAGGTATTAGATACATACTACTGAGTAGCAGATGAATGTTTGAAGTTGTTTCAACAGTTCAATTTTTTAACAGTCTCACTGCCCGCGGGAAGAAACTGTCTCCGAATCTTCTTGTCCTTGCCAGGATGCCGCGGTAACGTCTGCCAGAGCCGTCAGGGCCCTCTAGGCTCTCTGTGAGGGCCTAAGATATTCCAAAAAATAATATTTAAAAACATTTAAAAAAATATTTTTTTTTTAAATATATATTTTTTAATATTATTTTTGTTATATTTTTCATTAGTTTTACCGAAAAAAAACTTGATTTAATAAAATAACATTTCCAAAGAAATAAATCCTTCGAATCTGCCTGTTCAGTCTCTGTTTGAATGTCAGTTACTATAGCGGGCCTCTCTGCGATTCACAGAGGGTTGCTATAGTAACTGAACGAGAGAGTAATGTCAAATGACAGTACAATTGACCAATCATATCTTCCCTCTAAATGGGTGGGTTTTATTATCGCGGACTTTATGACGAGTTCCGCCCGCTGTGAAACTTTTCTTGTTTCCATAGCAACAACAACTTCCTGTCAACAGCGTGAACTCGCCTTCAAAATAAAAGCATGCCAAATTACACTTAAGACATACAACTGCAATGAAAGTAACAAACACAATGCAATATCATTTTCAATGTCAAAGAACACAAATTGGGTTCACAGGTGTTGTTTTGTGTGGTAGAGGGTCGCTGTCATTGATGCGTTTTGCACCCTGGGCCGTTGTTTTGATATTCCGTCTTTTTTTTCGAAGGAAGGGGTGGGGGTCAGAGGGAATAGAATCTCTATTTAGTGGTTTTGTGTCTTTTCTTTGGGTTGCACTTTCCACCGTTTCGGGTTTGTTTTTTATCTTCATAGTTCATTTGTGTCTCTGATTGTTTTTCAAAGTCTTGCATTCAATCGTCTCTTTGCTGTCATTTTGTGTGCTTTGTGACTTTCTAACAAGATACGTTAGCATTAATAATATGTTATATATAACTTCATGTCATATTTGCACTCCCAGTTTCTCAATTACACAAAAGTAATTAAAGGTTTCATTAATAGTTGCAACGGAAGCGGCCAATCTTATCAACGTTTACATCGCATGCCAATTATAACCCATCAGTTTGAAAATGATGAATTTTCTTTAAATTATCTCCTTTTTTTTGCTCGTTAGCGCACCTGTGCTCTGCTGCAACTAATTAAAAGCTAAATCCTGCATATTTCTGCATTCGCCGACGGTGGCTCTGTTAACAAATATTGAGCAAGGTAGAACTGTGCTAATTAATGTTATAAAGAGAGGGGGGGTGACAGTGGCTCATTAACATAAACCTGTGCAGGATAAAACAGGAGGTCGCTGTTGTGTTTCTGCAGGTCCTCCAGACTTTTAACACCAAATGAGGTTTTTCTGCTACTTCTTCTTCGTTGGTATGTTTCAACAGGAGGGAGTATCAAAAACTTGTTAGATTAAATATGTAATTTCAACCGCAGAAGCAAAGTGTTAGATTACGGTTGGGAAAAAAAGAGATTCCTGGTTATTTCAAGGTGAATATTAGGTTTTTGGCACCATAAATGAACGTGTAAATAATGTTAGATCCCATTGATGCCAGCTGGGTGCTAATAACACTTAAAGACAAATGAAAATTGAATACTGCAACAATTAGCAGGTTTGATGGAGACAGTCACACAAGTTTATTGCAGGGCTTATATTTAACTCTAATAAATGACTAAAACAGTGTCGGAGAATTGCAATTAGGCACCAATAGCAGGTGTCGGGGGAAAGAAACACTGCAGGGAAACAAAAAAAAGTGACGCCACAGATGAAAAGAACAAGAACTGAGGAGACAGAATGCATCGGGAGTCTGCAGCACAAAGAAAGTCAGAGTTCAAAATCTGAACCTGCTCCTCTTCCGGAGTGTCTCCACAGCAGCGTTAAAACATCTTGGAACGCTGCTGCCCATTCACTTTGAATGGGGTGACGGCACTTTCCCTCACTTTTCGCCGAACTGCATTGTGGGAAGCAGAGCGGAGCTTTTCAGGATTTTCAGGATTCAAAAGTTGAGCAATGTTCAACTTTTGAAGCTGAGGTGGAAGCGTCAGCCAATCAAATCCCGTGTATGCAAATCTGACAGTTCAAGCGCTAGCCAATCAAACGGCGTGTATGCTGGGAGAGACATACCGCAGGTCATTTCCTCATATTCCAAAACATGGAGGAGAAGTTAGCGGTAGGGAATCACCCGGTGCTTTATGACCAGTCCCTATTTACCTACCGGGATACAAACCGGAGGAGCCAGGCATGGAGGGAGGTGGCAGAGACAGTGGTAGCTTTTCGCCTGGAGTTTATATCCAGTTTACTTCGGGCTTTTTTGCTTCGTATGTCGGGGGCGGGAGATTCATGTGATTGGTTGTTGGTCGCGTTGCTCGCAAAAAATCCCCAAGCTTCAGATACGCCCACCTCCAAGATTTTTTTAACGCTGCTGTGTGGACGGGCCGTAACTCCTCAAAATGTGCTTTCATCGTTAAACAAGAAGAGGGAAAACTTTTTAAATAACTCTTGAAACTCCTCTGTCCATCTTAAGGCCCAGACAGACCGGGCCGATTTCAGCCGTCGATAGATGTCTGGCCGTCGATGTGCGGCGTGTCGCCCTACTCAGATTGGTGTGTCCCGCACCGTCGTGTCTTTTCGGCCGTGCCGACATCTTTTTGGCCGAAAACCAATCGGCCAAAGGCTGTCAGTCAAATAAATCACTCTGATTGGCTGTTCAGCTAGCGAATCAGTGCATGAGAAGCGAAACGGAAGTGAGGGACCCAAACAAATGATTAAGAAGCCACACACAGACGGCTATTGTTTTTCATTTTCATCTCAGCTGGACGCAAGAGTTTATTTTTCTAGCGTTAGCTTTTTGCTGTTAGCAGCTAGGTAGCATTTACTTTTTGTGTATTATTTTGGTATTTCATATCTGTTTTCACAATCTACATAAACCTCTCTGTCAGTTATGTGCTTTCTTTGTGCGTCTAGCACTGAAAGAGTCCCTAATGTTTAACTGTATGACCGGGTATAGCTTCATTTCACCATACAGGTGTCATAACGTCTTTATTTTTCTTCATTAGGATGCCGTGCAATTTTACCCCATCAATCAAGTGTTTTTATTGTCGTAATGTCAGCGTTAGTATGATTTTGTAATCCACCAGTTGTCACATGTGGGATCATAAAATACATTGTGCCAATCACAACAGCCGCTTTGTGTCATTAAACTGTAAGGTGAGTGATGACGGAGGACTTTACTGGCAGCGCTAAGGAAAGATTTATTACCGTGTAAACCTACGTAGATTTATTGATTTATGGCAGGAGATTTATTAATCACTGTATTTAGCATTCCTGTTAAATGTAATAGAAAATAAAGCTACTGCGGATTAGGAAATAAGATGTCAAAGATGATTAGGTGATAAGATTTCTTATTGTACGACTGACCTATTATTTACTTACAACAGATGTTCCTTGAAGCTGTGCTCATTCGACTTCAAGCCTTTGGAAGAAAACTGTGTCAGGTAACGAGAAGCAGACGCAAGAAAGGTTTTGATTATTTGACGTGCTGCAGGTTTTACATGAAGGTACATATACATTTTTTTAACGCATACAAAATTGTCAATGTTTAATTTAAATAGATAAAAAAAGGAACATATTTTAAGAAATTGCAAATGATTGTCTGTCAAAACACCTTTATTTATATTTAGACATATTTAATTTTAAAACACATTTTATGGATACAAATTCTCACCTTTTCTGAAGTATGGTATTTCCATTTACCAAATTCGCCTTAAATTAGGTAAAGATTTACTTTACAATGATTTTAGTGTTAAACTACACAGTATGTAATCAATAAGCAAATGTCAACAAGAAGTTATCCTCATTCAGGAAGATACTAATGAAAAAATAAAATAAAATAATGAATAAAAAGGGCAATTCTTTTGATGATATTATCATTAAAAGTGCATATTTGACATTTCTCGAAAATAATAATATCCTTGAACCAGGCAGACAAAAGTAGTGAGGTTAAAACTTTAAAATGAAATGAAAAACAGATATTGTGTAGCTTTGAACCTTAAACGTATTGGTATTCTTTATTAGAATGAGCATTGGCTATTCTTCCTGGAACTTGCAGCATTAAAAGTGATTCTGTGTTTTCCACCCTCAGGTTTCCCAGTAAAGACATTAGCTCATTTGTTTAAAAAGGTAGCAGCAGGTTAAGATGAGGCCTCGTTAGCCGGCTCTTTTAAAAAACAATGAAAGCTGCTTGTTTAGCTGCAGCCATGCATGATTAAAGCCGGGGTGGAGGACGCCACATCCTGCAAATTAGCGCCTGATTTCCATCTCGGGGTTTGGACAGAGAAGACCCCGCGGCTCATAGCCAGCAGCCAACATAGCCGCCTCCAATTCAAAACCCTGCAGGCGGTGTTTTTACAGGCGAAGATTACCCAAATGTTCACTGCACGGTCTGTTTGTCCTCTGTGCAAAAGATCCACTGAGTTGAGTAAACACTACAATGTTTCTCAAGCTATACTGATTCAAGAAGTGCTATTTATAAGATGCATCACTTTGCTCAAATACTTTTTTTTACTGCTACTTAAGATGATCTTAGAGAATATGGAAATACAGAGAAAGAGAGTAAAATGAATTCAATCACGAGACGGTGTTGATGTAAGAATACATATTTATTGCAAGATACACAATGAATGTAATGGTGATTTTGGCGATTAGGCCCCCAGGAGTATCATTCGGGAGGGGAGAACCGATCCGATGAAACCCCCCGGGGGTCTAGACACTGGTGGATGGATAGTTAGGTTGGGTCTGAAGGGGAGGGGCTTAGCTTGACCCTGGATTCAGAGGGACAGGAGGTGCAAAGGGGGGAGGAGGGTTGCGTAGAGTCACCTGAAATGATAGCTGTCAGAGGAGGGAGAGCAGACTTAAAAGGTTTGGCAGAGCGCTATGATAGGCTCTTGGGAATAGAGCGAAGTGATTGGTTAAGCTGGAGAGTGACGCCCCCGATCACTTATTGAGAGGAGAGAGAGTAGTTACATGGGAATAGTAAATGGATGAGAAAAGACGGTCTTCCTGGGTGAACTTGGGCTGAGCTTCATAACTAATATCAATATAGTCAGGAATACAAAATAAATAAGTCAAAATGTGGAATATGAAGAGAAATAACAAATTGATATAAAAGTAAACATATAATGTGGAAATCTAAAGAGAAATACAAATAATAAATATGTTAAAGTAAAAATTGTGGAAATGTAAAAAAAAAAAAATGTAAATGAGGAAATATGAGAACGAATTAAAACAATTGCCAATTCAACTTTTTGTTGTTAAAAACATTAAATAATTCAATATCAGAATCTTGTTATCAGAGTTGTTCTCCCTTTCCTTTTCCGTTATTTATTTACATAAAATTGAACTTTTTCTGCTCAGCTAGATCTGGTTAGATCTTATTTGGGGTGTTTTCTTCGATATTTTAACATTACAGTAATTTAAGACGTAGGCCTATGGTTCTTCCAGAAACAAGCTGAGTCAGCGTTAGCATTTAGCTTGTAGCCACTCTGAGCCACAAACTGCTATATTTAGCATTTTTTGTCCGTTTTATTCATCATGTCCGTTCGAAGAGAAGACCCTCTGTGGATAATTATGATTTCATAACAAACCTCCTGAACGATGATGTATCATAAGTTATTAAGAGAAAGAAGCATAGCAAACATTAGCATTAGCTCGTAGCTACTCTAACCTGTCTACACTAAAACTGCTTTATTTTTTATCAGTTTAACTCAGCATTTCCATCACGTTTGTGTTGTAGAGGAGGGAACCTGTGTGGGTAATTTCGCTCCCAGTAAATATAATGAGTGTCTGGATCTTAAGTTAAGAAAGAAATAAGCTGAGCTAACGTTAGCCTTTAGCTTGTAGCAGCTTCCCATTGAGCTAACTGCAGCGAAGAAACACTGTCTTTAACCTAAAACTGCTTCATTTAGTAGGGTTTTTTTTCGTGTAAAAAGTCGGGTACATTTGTTTTGGGAAGTAGGAGACCTCTGTGGATAATTTGGCACAGGGTTAAAACTTCCTGAACAACTGCATCTTAAAAAGTAGGGAAATAAGCTAAGAACATTTTAGCTGCACTCCAAACAGAGTGCAGGGAAAAACATAGATTTTTATTGGAACACTGGTTTATTCAGTGTTTTACCGGATTTAATCAGAGGAGAGGAGGAGACATCTTATATATACATATGTTTTATATGCATGATAATAATAGGAGAAGATGAATGCAATGATTTCTATGGTGGCAAAGACAACAAGGAAAAAGATGGATTCCTAAACAAAACGCAGAGAGTCATTTTAACTTTGCAGGATATGAGCACCCTCACCGCTAATGGAGGCATTAACAGCGTTTACCATGCCGGCTGATTTACCCTTCATGTAAATGTGAAGAGCTGATTGGAACAGGCAGGGTAATAATGGCATACGTTTTTACATGAAGTGCAATGAGGCAGTAAACTGCTTTGGGTTTGTCTCTCTGCTGCAGAGACAAAACATTTCTAATGATCACTCTGTGTTCGCTTCCTTCTCTGCCAGAACAAATGCTCCCACACAGATTATCACATATTAAAATGTGCAACAAGCTCTTTTTATTCTTCTTCTTCTGTCATTTTGTCAGGGACATAATGAGCTAATTCTTCTTCTGACTCTCAAGCTGCTCTCCTGCTGTGTGCTACTTAAATACAAATCCCAGTTTAATATAACCCGGGTTCTATTATCTTGAAACATGCCAATTGACTGCAATACAGTGCACAGTTTCCATGCCTAATAAGGATTATAAGCATGCTATCTTGTACTTTGACATAAAAAATAAGGGGGAATAGATCATTGTTACAAATGCCTCAAAGTAAATCATTGAATATATGAGAGAATTATTAAACCACGGTTAAAGTATTTTATGGCAGTTTAGTGTGACAACCGCCTGATGTCAGTCATCAGATTTTCCCCAAGAACAGCAGTTTAGTTTAATAACTTCCTGTTGCAAGTCAGCTGATTTTAATCCTAAAACAACATTGAACACACATTGAAGAAGATTCAGAGCAATAAGCAGACGTGGATAAAACCTGTGGACGTGTTTTACAAATGAATCTGAATTGTTTTCAGACAAGGAGCAGGTTCAAACTTAGAGAAAACTAAGTTTGGAAACATGTAAAAACACTAAATGACTGTCAGCTGAATGTCGAATTTGCATGTTGTAAAAGGGAAGTTAGCACATCCTGCCTCGAACATCATGTGACTCTAAGCTGACTCGTCATTCACTGCAGGAAGTGAACAAGAGCAGACGTAGCAGGGATTGGTTGTCCTTTCGGAGCTTAAAGACTATCTGTTCAGAGATAGAAAAAGTAGTTGACAGTCGCTAACACACTGAGAGAGGAAATGGCGCAACAAGAAATAATCAGCTGTTCGATATGTCTGGATCTACTGAAAGAACCGGTACTATTCCCTGTGGACACAACTACTGCATGAACTGTATTCAACGCCACTGGGATGAGAATCTAATCTACAGCTGCCCTGTGTGTAGACAGGCCTTTGCACCAAGGCCTGTCCTGGTGAAAAACACTATGCTAGCAGACTTAGTGGAGGAGCTGAAGGAGACTGCTGATCACTGCCATGCTGGAGCTGAAGATGTGGGATGTGATTTCTGCACTGGGAGAAAACTGAAAGCGTTGAAGTCCTGTCTGCAGTGTGTGGCCTCATACTGTGAGAAACACCTCCAGCCTCATTATGAATCACCTGCCTTTAAGAAACACAAGCTGGTGGAGCCCTCCAAGAAGCTCCAGGAGAACATCTGCTCTCGTCACAACGAGGTGATGAAGATGTTCTGCCGCACTGATCAGCAGTGTATCTGTTATCTCTGCACTCAGGGTGAACATAAAGGTCACGACACGGTGTCAGCTGCAGCAGAAAGGACTGAGAGGCAGAGACAGATGAAGGGGAGTCAACAAAACATCCAGCAGGGAATCCAGGACAGAGAGAAGGAGGTGAAACTGCTTCGGCAGGAAGCAAAGGCCATCAATGGCTCTGCTGATAAAGCAGTGGATGAGAGTAAGAAGATGTTCACTGAGCTGAAGCAGCAGGTCAGATCCCAGCAGAAGAGTGAAGTGAGTCGAGTCAAAGAGCTTCAGGAGAAGCTGGAGCAGGAGATCAGGGAGCTGAAGAGGAGAGACGCTGAGCTGAAGAAGCTCTCTCACACAGAGGATAACAACCAGTTTCTGCTCAACTACCCCTCTCTGTTACCTCTCAGTGAACCTAACAGTTATCCAGCATCAACATCCATCCTCTGCGCTACTTTGAGGACGTGACAGCGGCTGTGTCAGAAATCAGAGATAGACAACAGGACGTCCTGAGGAAGACGTTGAACGACACCTCACTGATGGTGAGTGAAGTGGAAGTGTTACTGCCAACACCAGAGCCAAAGACCAGGGCTGAATTCCTAAAATTTTCCTGTGAACTCGAATTTGATAAAACACAAACGTACAGGAATACACAGACGAATTCACTTTTTTTTTCAGGTCCTGAGTACAGAGAGTCTGCCTGGTCGTTGTTACTGGGAAGCGGAGTGGGATGGGAAGGGAATTTGTGTAGGAGTTACATACAAGAACACCAGCAGAGCAGGGGGTCGGGAGGAATGTTTGTTTGGATTCAATGATAGTTCATGGGGGTTATTTTGTTTAAATGACAGTTATACCTTTTGGTACAACAACATCAAAACTCCCGTCGCAGTTCCTCAGTCCAACAAAGTAGGTCTGTATCTGGATCACAGCGCAGGCGTTCTGTCCTTCTACAGCGTCACTGAAACCATGACTCTCCTCCACAGAGTCCAGACCACATTCACTCAGCCGCTCTATGCTGGAGCTATGTGGTAATTACAGTTCTATTGGAGACACTGCTGAGTTCTGCAAACTCAAATAATCATTTAAAGGGGCCATATGTTGTTCATTTTCAGGTTCATATTAGTATTTTTGACATGTCTCCATGCTTTAATGTTCAAAAACTCTGTATTTTCTCATACTGCTGTGCTGCAGCACCTCTTTTCACCCTCTGTCTGAAACCAGAGCCCAGTCTGCTCTGATTGGTTAGTTGGCCGGCTCTGTTGTGATTGGTCAACCGCTTAGAGATGTCCCGCCCCTTAGCCTATCACGTACAATGTGTTGGAGCGCTAGCCAATAGTAGCGCAAACTAAAGAAACTCCCTGCAGACCATTGACATGCACACAAACCTATATGACACACTGGAGGAAAGAGAAACACCACAAAGCATAATAAGGCCTCATTAACCCTTGAACTCATTTATCTCAATGTTTGCCGCTGACAGCTGATTGTTGTGGCATTTCTTCAGATATCAATCAAACATTATGGGCTGTACTTTGACATATTGTCTTAAATTGGTATGTTGTAAATGTTAGAGTTTATTTAGTGTGTTTAGCTATCACTGCTCATGATGAGTTTTTTCTCTGCATGAATATCTACATTTCTTTATGCTCTAAAATATTGATAAAAATGGGTTTTCATGTATTTCTATGTTGCTGACCCTCTTCCACTGCATGGGTCTTAAGAGAAGAACTAGCAGAACTACTTCCTGGACACTTTGCTGTGTTTGTGTGCATTTGTAAAAACATCTTCAATTACAATGTGTTGTTGTTGTTGTTGTTGTTGTTGTGAAATATCATAGATCTGTAAATATCATGATCATATTAATCAGTAATGAATGATTCATTATGTTATTTTACATAGCGGAGATCCTGCTGTAACAAAGTGATTGTGTTGATGAAATCATTAAACCAGTGATAAGAAATAAAAACATTTAACAAAGTTGAGTTCCTCCTTCCTGATTACAATTTGCAATTCTTCTGTATATCTGTAAATGATATACTATCATATGTATATACAGTATATTATAAGCATATATTCCTGCTATTGCACATTTTTTACATTTTTAACCCTCCTGTTGTGTTCGTTTCCCCCCCTTACTTTGTCAATTTGACCGGTCCTGTTTTAACTGCTATTACATTAACACAAACACCATTAATCATCACCACATTCATTTAACACCCTTTCAAACTGTACATATTGTATCAGACTACTGGTATACAGAACAACTGCAGTATATACAAAGAATAGACACTGAACATGTATTGCGTGTGCCAGGTGTGATCCATGTGGGGGGATGGGCACATAAGGGGTGTGTGTGTGTTGTGTGTGTGTGTGTGTGTGTGTGTGTGTGTGTGTGTGTGTGTGTGTGTGTGTGTGTGTGTGTGTGGTGTGTGTGTGTGTGTGTGTGTGTGTGTGTGTGTGTGTGTGTGTGTGTGTGTGTGTGTGTGTGTGTGTTTTATCTGATCCGATGGTTACTAATTCCTTTTCTTTATGGCGGTCATTTTTGACCGAGAACACCATGGGTGTTACAAAGTTGACTAAATCATCCAAAATCCAATGAAAGTGATGATCAGCAATTTACATGTTCAAATGTCTCCTGTGAAGGAGCCTTATGCAATCGAATGTAAAACAAAAAAGTTATGATTGATGAAAATCGGTCAGATTGACCCAAAGACAACACGAGGGTTAAGAACATTTTAATTATCCAGAATTGTGTATATTGTTTATATTTGATATACTATTTTTCATTTTCATTTTACATTTAATTGTTGACTATTTTCCACTTTTTAAGTATTTGTTTTTTAATGTTGAGCACACTGGTCCTGTAACAAAATAATTAATAAAGTATATTATATAATCTAACCTTTATCCAATGTTGACATTTCTGTTCTGCAAATGGATGCAAAAGGCACATATTTAGTCAAATAATCCCTCATTTGCATATTCAAACACAACATTAAAGCAAACTTGTAATACAAAAAAGAATTGTCTTAATGTTAGTAATCAACTAGGAAAGTTTCATGATGATATCTAAAAGTTAAAGATGTTATCCTATTCCCCTGTAGTGTTTTTAAAGGCACTGAACCTCAAATCCATCTCCATGTGCAGCGTTCTCTCAGCTTGCATCTCTCTGCTCACACGGTATAATAATAGTTCACATTTGGTGAGAATTGCACGGAGAGCCTCTGAAGGAAGCTGACTGTGGCTGTGAGTACAGAAACCTCTTGCCAGCACAAGACAGTCGGTGTTAGTTTTAAAGCGTTGGTTTAAAAGTTGTAATCGTAAGCATATGCACGGCAATCTGTTGTGTTATTTATTGGTGCGCTAATCACCGAGCACACCAACATTTTCTCTCCCTTTGCCCGTCTACGAGGCACTCGCATGAATCTGGAAGGATTTCACAAGTAATACTTCATAGGCTAATCTCACTCCATGACTCTAATTAACGCATCATTAAAAGCATAATTCAGATAATTATAATTTCTCACTTTTTAAATGAGGAGACGGGGAAGGGTGTCTGAGGAGCCAATTTAGTGAGTGAAACAGATTCTGAGGCGAGCGGGTGGGTGGAGAGAGAGAGGCAGGAAACAAACAGCGGCACACAAAAACACGGCAGCCGTTAACGTTTGTGTGAGGGGAAGTGAGACATGTTCAATCACATCAAAACACGTGACCTGGATATATGCCCACCTGGAGGAAAACACAAGACACACAAGCAGGGTTCATCCTGGAGAGGCCAGGATGAACCGTACGGGTAGTTTTGATGGGAATTTGAGGTCAAAATTGTACAGAATTAGTCATTTTGACTCCGCTTGATATTTTGTTAGGCATTTAGAGGTTATATTTACCTTGTGTAGCCCCCGCCTACACAACACGTAACCTGGATATATGCCCACCTGAGGAAAAGCAAGGTGTATTCTGGAGAGGCCGGGTATTGTGATAGTAATTTGAGGTCAAAATTGTACAGAAATAGGCATTTTGACGGTATTTTGACCTTGTGTGGCCCCGCCCCTTTTCACACTTCCAGTTCAATCGCAATTGTCTTAGTTCTTCTGGTTTAGCACTAATAGCGTTGTAGACAATGGGATCATTTGCGTGTACATCATCTATCCTCTGTTAGTGACTGGCAGGTTGACTTATGAAAATGTCCTGAAATCTCAAATGAGGACATTTTCAATAAATCTGTAGTGTCTATTGTTACCTTGTGTAGCCCCGCCCCTTTTCCCACTTCCTGTTCAAACTCAATTGTCTGTTTTTTTCCGGTTTAGCCCTAGCAGCGTTGTAAACAATTAATTATATTTGGGATCACTTACCTATACATTGTTTAATGGCATCAGGAGGTGCTGCTTTCTGGCAAATGTCCAAATCAATTATCTCACTTTTACACACACACACACACACACACACACACACACACCACACACACACACACACACACACACACCACACACACACACACACACACACACACACACACACACACACGCACAACACACACACACACACACACACACACACACCTCAGCGCTTTCATCAGAGGTGTGAACGAGGTAAGCATCCCTCGCTCCAATATTTCACGAAGTGTTTGTACAATTTCAATTCATGAGCAGCACTTTAAAAAATATATACATATTTATCAATCTAAGTATTTCAAAACATACATTCCTTTTTCTTTTTTGTTATTTAAAATAATCATGTTGGAGTAAAGATAGTTTGAGTTAGCTACTATAATTTTAAATAAAGGCTTGAATGATCTACCTCTAACACGATCAATAATGCAGGTGATCAAATCTGCATAAACACTCAAAAAAAAGGTTTTACCCAGAAAAAAACAACGTGAGTGTGAGCATTGTTCCTCATGATGTGTTTGGGATTGTTTGAGTGTTCTCACCTGAAGGAGAGGAGAGGTGTCAGCTCCGTCGCAGGTGTAGAGATTCACCGTCGACCTTCGCCTAAACATCCAGGAACTGCACAAACACCAACACCAACACCAACACACACACACACACACACACACACACACACACACACACACACACACACACACACACACACACACACACACACACCACACACACACACACACACACACACACACACCGTTCTACCTGAAGTCTGCAAGGAAAAAAGATGGAAGAATTTCACACGAAAGGTGTTTTTTTCACTCATTTAGTTTAATTACAGATTTTTTTGTTAGAAGATCTGAATGTTGAATCCCCTTGAAACACTCAGGGATGGTTGTGTGAGTCATTCTGCGTCTTTAAAGTCGTTTTTCGTCAATTTAATTTAAACTTTTATGGTGATTAAATGTCTCTTTTCAGTCATTTTGTGTGTCTTTGTAATAGATCCATGAGTGGTTTTGGCACTAACAAAACACTAGGTCAATGATTTCTTTTTTGTATTTTGGAATATAACTTGAGGCACACAGTATCTCATTATAATGAACATCTGGGCCTACAATTAGAACATTTGATGAAAAGCTTTCCTTCTAGCTGTACTGTTTTCCTCACAGTATGTAACGCTCACATTTGTCTGCTGATTTCCTCCAGTAGCTGAAGTGTTTCTGCGTTTGGCTGCCGAAGGCCTGGAGTTGCAGATGGCCGGTCCGAAAATGTATTTCCACACAAGATGTTTGGACCGAATCCCGCTCGCTAACGGCCGGCTGCAAACACAATGACGAACGTCCAGTCAGTGCTTCTTCTTCTTCTTCTTCTTCCTTTCTGCACAAAGCTCGACTCTTCACCCTCCACCTGCTGCAGGAGACTGAGACGTTCATCTGTCTCCAAATATCTCCACTAAGAATAGATCAGAAATATCTGTTTGTCAAGGAATTTAAGAAATGAATCAGTTTAAGATGTACACACTGACTACACACTGACTACACACTGACTACACACTGACTACACACTGACTACACACTGACTACACACTGACTACACAAAAAAAACACAAAATTCACCAAAATACACACAATTTGACCAAAAAAGACATCAAAGAACTACAAAAACACACAAAATAATTAAAAATACACACAAAATGACGAAAAGAGAAATAATCAACAGACCCAAAAGGAAGTGTAAGAGACACAAAAGGACCCCAAAATACACATAATAACTAATAATAGACACAACATGACGAAAAAATGCAAAATTAACCAAAATACACACAATATGACCAAAAAAGACACAATATGACCAAAAAAGACACAAACTCACTAAAAAGACACACAAAATGACAGAATAATCAACAGACCCAAAAGGAACTGTCAGAGACACAAAAGGTTTCCAAAAGACACAAAATTACTATAAAAGACAGAAAAAACGCAAAATTAACAAAAACAGAAACAAAAAAACTGAAAAGAAACACAATTATTAAAGAATAACCAAATCAAAGCTTTTTCTACCATACACCCTTTTCTTCTAATATCTCTTTGAAAGCATCCTTCATTATTCTGCCTTTCATCCTGACACAATAAGAGTAGGTGTCTCTTTGTTTCTGCACTGATTTGTTGGACCGGCACATGTCCATTGTTCTGCTGCGCGTTGAGGGACGGTTGTGGCTCCCCTCCTCTCGTGGTGGGAGTGAGAGGCCTGACCCAAACAGACGCCGGCGCCTAGAGCCCGGCTTCCTCCCAGATGATGTGCTCGGACGTGGGCTGAACGATGGAGTTTGGACTCTGACAATCAATCTGACGGCGCAGCGTGGGCGTTTTCTCCGGATTTGGGCTTTCCGGACAGAGAGAGCTGATCAGAGACTCGTGGAGGATCTGGGACGAGATCTTGTCTTGGACGTGCTTTGCTTTGTAAACTTTGATTCAAGACTCAAGGCTTTAACCCATTGTCATTTGTACATAGCTACAGTGTTGTTATGACGATGAACATCTGAGGTCACAGACTCCTCCAACAGCGCAACACAATAACACAGATAATAGTGCAAGTAAATACAATGAAATATAATATAATAGAAATAGTGCAAAATAGTCTAGTAATTGGAATATTGATATGCAAACAGATGAATGTTTCTGTAATTGTATTTATTCAAACTGTTGTTTGGTGTCAATCAGAGATTAAATGACTAAGAAGAGACACACAAGTATTAAAAGAAACACATTATTAATGACCACAATGAGATACAAAATGTATTATAATGACACACAAACTGACTCCCAAAAGCCTCAAAATGACTAGAAAGACAGAAGATTACCACAGAAAGACACAAATAACTACTAAAAGTAGGAACAATTACTACAAAAAAGACACAAAATGAGTGACCAAATGACTATAAAATGACGAATGTAAATATAACATATAAATGACTTATTTGAGTGTAATGGCGCATTCCCACTACAGTGCGCAGCGCGGTTTAAGCGTGCCGTGCCCGGCCCGTTTTTTGGTTGCGTTTCCACTAGGCGTAGTTCCGGCTAGCGGGTACTTTTTCACAGTTTTTCTGGCCCTCCAAAATCGAGGTTCTTTCCGGGCCAACAACCGGGCTGAGTCGGGCTGAGTATGCTAAACTAGAGAGAGCATCGCTGGCAAGGGGGCTACAACTACAACAAGATGGACATATTTGACCGTGATTTAATTGTAATACACGTTTCTAAATGATGAAGTAACAACATACTGATACCAGTTAGTAAAAACCATGAATTAATGCTTTGACAAGTCTGCAGACAGACGGCAGGAGAAACACCTTTTAAAATGCGTGTTTTCTAAATGGAGATCGGCTAAGCTAACGCAGTATATGCTCCGACCGTCCACACTCACAACAACGGCCTATACAGACATAAATAAAGCAGCGACTGTATTCACCATGACACAGGCAGTCTGTGGTTTGTACTTGTTTAACTTTTGTCTAGTTTCTGAACAGATATGAGGAGCTGTGAGCTCTGAGTGCTAACAGCTAACGGCTGATGTTGGTTTTGTGGTTCGCATTGAAGATGACGTCACGGCTCCGCCTACACTGCGTTACTATAGTTACTGCCCCAGTTCCTAAACTGTAATGGAAACGCAGCATAAAGTGAGCCTGGCCTAACGAGGCCTAGCCATACCGTACTAAGCCGAGCGAGGCCCTGCAGTGGAAAAGCGCCATAAGTGTATACATAGATCAGGGTTGCCAACTCTCACGCATCTGGCGTGTGACCAGAGTTGGGTTACTGTAATAATATTACTTTTGTCGGTAACGGAGTAGTGTAACGCGTTACTTTTATAATTCAGTAATCACACCACAGTTACTAACATTGCCCCCACGTGCAGTGCTGCATAAACATGGCTGAGTCAGCGATAACTTTCGAGGGGTGGAGGCAGGGGCCGACTGGCCATCGGGACGTTCGGGACGAATCCCGATGGGCCGGTACTAAAGTGGGCCGGTCGGACGATGTGGGCCGGTCGGATAAGTCACTAGCACCCCCCCCCCCCCCCCCCGTTAGTAATTTACCGAAGTGGGCCGGTCGAGTCGAGAGTCCCGGGCTGATTTGTAGACCCAGTCCGCTCCTGGGTGGAGGTATGCCCATTATTTTGAGTTGGTCCGAAGAATAGACAGGAATGTGACGGTGAGGTGCAAACTGTGTCCAGGCCAGAAGCTGTTATCCACTGCTGTAAACACCACGTCAAACCTCAACAAACACCTGCAAAGAACACATGCTAAGGTGAAGCTAATAGCTAAGGACCCCCGAACCCAGAGTGAGGATGTTGTGAGTGCGCCGCCGCCGACTCCGAAGCAGCAACAATTACCGGTAACCGAAGCAGAGATGGACAGGCTTGTAGCATCCTTCATAGTAGAGGTAATGTTGACCATTTGCACAGTGGAATCACCATCGCATCGTTCAGAGATATACTGCGCAACATACAGATAGCAGGAGACAGAGGACAGCCATAGTCAGAGCTATCTGGATCAGTCTTATGCGACAATGGAAACTGAACTAAAGAGAACATTTGAAACTTTAGCAGTCTGCGTGATCTGCCTGCAGGGAGGGCGGGCCGGCCCTGCGAGTAAAGTAACGAGTAAAGTAACGAGTTACTTTATGTAGAGAGTAACGAAGTAGTGTAATATATTACTTTTTTTTAAAGTAATATGTAATATGTAATATATTATTTTTTTTTAGTAACGACCCCATCTCTGCGTGTGACACACGCTTTCACTCTCAATCTCACGCTCTCACGCTGCCCAAACTATTCTCACGCCAAAAACAAGATGAACCGGCGATCCTTTTGGTTGGTTATTTACAATGTTGAGTTGACAGCTGCTCAAGCTGTCGATCCGCTCCCTCCCCGCTCCCACCACTCTTAACAACGTTAACAGACAGCAGAGCAGTGGGAGCCGGTTGGTCAATCCCCGACCCGTATTGCGCATGCGCAGATCTAAGATCCAGTAGAAATGATAAAAAAGTAAAATTCTGCTGCTTATTGTTCTACGAGGCCAAATAGAGTCAAAGAGAGCAGTGGCGGCTGGTGGAAAATATTTTAGGTGGGGCTGTGGAAATGGTGATCAAACAATACTAGGGGGCATTTTTTGAGAAAAGACCCCCTAAATTATGACTTCTGGTGATGTTAGAGGGGGGGGGGGAAGGACAATTTGAGGCTTAAAAATATGAGAAGACTGATCAATACCTCCATAACTTCAGTGTGGTTAGCTATGAATCTTCCAAAACTTCCAAACACCTTGTCCTGGACATAGTTCCTACAGCATAAACTGTGCTAACAAGCTGAGATTCCACATATTCTAGAAATATAAGTATCATCACTGAGCGATCAGAACTCGCGACAGGGGAAGCAAATACAGACATCACACGACGTAGCTTTAGGTAGCAAAACACGGAGATATGCTCACCTTTTGCAGAATAACAATTCTGATCAAAAACGAGAAAACGCAGCTGAAGGTTAATCCATAGGTTAATCCAATGTGTCTGTCCCTTTGAAAAAATGATTGATGATCCATAATTCAATTTTTATGTCAAAAACGGAGTTTTCATTCACTGCTAATGGTAGCTTCCAGAGTGTATGACAGCTTCCTGTTTTGTCTCCTTGGATACGAGTCCATACGACTCACAGACTGTCCCGGGCGCTCACGTAGGAGCCCTGTGACCATCAGATTTGACGACGCTGATTGGCTGAAATTATGTTTCGGCGGCATAGTTTAAAGATAGCAACAGTTGGCTTCTGCTGCACTTGCTGCACTCTCGTCTGGACGCTGTGCATAGCGCCCAGACGAGAGAGAGGGTTATGATACACAGGCAAGGCCAGGCAGGAAACATGTGACTTATCAGTAACTTTAGACATCGTAACACAATTTTAAACGAGATTTTATTGCAGATTATACATTTTACTGATACCAATTATATAATATTTACCTTGTTTATTAAAAAAAAAAAAATATATTTTTAAATATATATTTTTTTATTTTTTTTATTTTAATGTGGGAAGAGGGGGGCGGCGCCCCTAGCGCCCCTATGGGCCGGCCGCCACTGAGAGTGAGAATGTGTTAATTAATATATTTGGCAGTTTGGAGTAAGTCTGTAGATGTTTGTGTGTGTGTGTTTCATGTATAGGCCTCTCACGATCATTAATTTTGTTGGATACATTTTCCCGGAAATTATTGCGATAAACGATAATATTGTCGGCACCGTTGTATGACCATTTTAGACCACTGACATAATGATAATATATAATAATAATTCAAGTACATCCTTTCAAACTGCTAGTCACATCCTCATGTAAATGGCAATTTATCGAGTTCATTTTTATTTATCGTACGATAAGTCAATTAATTGCTTATCGTGACAGGCACACAATAAAACAGTGGAAACAAACATGTTTGACTTTCATTAGTTGTGCCCTTTATAGTCTGTGTCCAATATTGTGTATTTGTATATATTGTATATATATCCTATATGCTAAGGTCCGCTGCTGACACGATAGCAGTCATTTCGTGCATATGTGTAATTAAACCCATGATATCAAAATCTCACTCTAGCCAGGTACCCAAAGTTAGCAACCCTGACATAGATACTTCAGTAAAGCATAGTTGGCACTGAGAGAAGTGCCTCCATTAGTTCTTCATGAGTAATAATGAACATATGGAGGATATGAAATAAACCTCACCAAAGGGAAGGTTGCGTAGGAGTTTGTTTTAAAGTCTAACATAACTAACCCACAACATAAAGACATTTTAATTGTTTAAAAAAAGTGCCCTGGAGTTTCGTTGTGATTTTTTTTTATCAACTGAATTAATCTTTAAACATGCAACCTCACGCCATGTTGAATATCTTAGCATCTGTTTGCATTATCACCTGATCTGAAACCACACCTGCTGTCTGGTTGTGTCCTGGTTAACCAGTATCTGATGAACATCTCGGATAAACAAAGACTTCAGTTGACAGTAACTGACACCAAACGTCTGTCGCTCTTTAACTGCAATTATGGATCCTCCTCGGTAGATTTACTGCTGTCAGAGCGAGGAAACCGCAAACAGAAAGATCTCTATCTCGCAGATTGTCAGATGATTCATGGCGAAGAGCTGCAGGGACTTGAAAGCGGTGCAAACAAACACATGAACAGTGGATTTTTAAAATAGAAAAAGGTTGAATAAACAGCATTGTTGGCAGGTGTTTGATTGATAACCCGTAGAGCAAGCCTGCATGCATTTTCACATGTTTTAAATTATTGATTGTAATTACTACTTTCTCTAAGTTGAAGGAGATCATAAATTAATAAAGTTACATTCACCCGGATACCCACAATTCCTTGAGGCCATGACATTTAAAGTGAGACACACCCAACCCAACAAACACATATCATGTAAGGCACGGAGCAGATTCAGCATTTTCCATCTTATGCCATTATTTACTGATTATTTATATGTTTTTTTGGAGGGGGTAAGTATTACATTTTTTATTTTGTATTCTTCAACTTTTTCTCCCCATATGTATTGACTTTTTTTAAATCCAAATATAACAACCTTTCGAACTTTTCTCCATAAAAATATTATTTAAAGGTAGGGTATGTAATTTTGGAGAAACCAGCTTGAGATCGCTAGAATTTGAAAATACACAACCGGAGAAAATCTCCCACTTCCTTACAGAGCCCCTCCTCCAACACACACGGACGCGCACATGACCAATGAGGGCACAGATAAGTTTGTGCACAGATGGAAGGCTGACAGGCAGGTAGGCCATCCAGTCATTTTAGCCGGGCCGGCTCAGATGATTGGTCGTGCTTTTTACAGTACTACAGCTTCCACTGATGATATTTATTTATGATTTATTGTCAAAGTATTTAATATATTCATTGCTATCGGGATGTTAAGAGCATTCCATGGAATATAACAACAAGTGTTTCTGAAGTGAATTACCTAACCCACCTTTAAAAGTATTTACTCCAAATATAACTACTTTTGCTGACGCTAAAAAACATTTTCACCAAATACCAATACTTTTTTTTTTCTATTTTGATTTAAAAATGTGTCTTTTTCCCAAAATCTTAAAAAGTTTTTATTTCAATATTGCAACTTATTACTGAAAATATAAAAACTTTTTCTCCCCAAATATGAATATTTTACTCCAAGTATAACACATATTTTACCCAAATATTCAAAATCTTTTCTTGAACTATTCTGACTTTTTCCTCCAAATACGATATCTTTATTTTCGTGAAACATTTCACCAACAAACATTTTATTTTTTTATTTAATGCGTATTTTTTCGTAGTTTATTCAAACTATGTTTCATGATATAACGACTTTCTTCTACAAATATTAAAAATTCTACCCTTTTTCTAAAGATAAAACAACTTTTCTTTCGACTTTTCTGTCTCGTGAATAATGAGTCTCTCAGTTGGAGCACGACTCCTTCTTGACTCCTTTGTTTTGGTGTTTTGGACGCAGGCCTTCCAAAAGCTTTCCAAACCCGAGCGAGAGAGCACGGCAGAGAGAGGAAGAACCACGGAGAGAGAGAGAGAGAGAGAGAGAGTCGGAGAGAAAAGCAAAATGAGCGTTTAGCCGCTGGTGTGAATTGCCTGTCGCACCAGACAGATTTCATGATCCCATAATGGCTCGAGCTCGCTTTTCTCGGTGCAAATTCTCGGCGGCGCTTGTGTCGGCTGCACATGCTCCGGCGGCCTAATGAGGCGGCATTAGCCAGCGGAGACACAGTAATTAGAGCCAACGTCAGCGGCGAGGACAGATGGCACGCTAAGACAAGCCTCTCCACTTCACCTCTGCTGTGTGTGTGTGTGTGTGTGTGTGTGTGTGTGTGTGTGTGTGTGTGTGTGTGTGTGTGTGTGTGTGTGTGTGTGTGTGTGTGTGTGTGTGTGTGTCATTACAGAAAAGAGAGGGAAGGCAGAAATGTGTCAGAAGAGAGAGAGAGACTGAGAAGAATTAAAAATGTGTTGGAAGAAGAGAGTAAGAATAAGACAGGCGTCGTATACTTATGCTGTTTAACCTGTGCAATACTCACACCACTTTATAATGTATTACACCGTACATTATGAACAATAATCTATTTTCCGGCATTGCTATAATTTACTATATTTATACACTACTATTTATTGTAATACATGTTTTTTAAGGTTGAATTTTGTTTAGCACAATGTACTTCTACGCTGGCATTGCAACGGCCCAAAACACTTCCATTGAGAGAAACGCACTGAAGTTTAAAAAATGATGCACTATGAAAACTAAAATATGCCAAACACACAAACAAAGAAACATCTTCCCCAACCTGACGAAACACGCGTAGAGTTTACACAAAATGCTAAACCCAACAATGCAAACAAAAAAAGGTGCAAGAATATAAAAACACAATGGAAACGGGGACACTAAAAAGTGACGCACGCAACTGGGACTGGAGCCCTTATTTACGTTCAGGGATTATAAAGTTGATGTCACTGCACACTTTCCTAAAATGTCCGTTTTATCGGCTGTCTTTAACAATATGATCAGATGTTTCTTCTTATGTTATCTGCTGTAAGCTAGCTAGCTAACGTAGCTAACCAGTAAATCAGTAATCAAGACTCGTTGTTCTCTATCCTAACGCCAACAAGCTGAGCAGATAACACACAACAATCTGTGAAGAGTGATAATGTGAGAAAGCACTTTCAGATTCAACACAGTGGATGGAAATTATTTTAAAAGGTGATTGTGAAGTGCATCTGCGTTTTAGTAACGTTAGCTTGATATAGCATCAGCTTGTCCCTTTCTAAAGTGACAAAGAAAGAACTAAATACTGGATATTGAATACAACAATATGAGAAATTAACTAGAATATTGTAACAGGAAAAACTCCAACCATTTAGGGCAGGGTGTCAAACTCAATTTCATCGCGGGCCACATTCGCATAAAGGTTGCACTCAAAGGGCCGGTTGTAACTATATAAATATTTATAATATATAAAATAATGTATTATATTACATTATTGCCTCTGAATTGGATTATTATCAGATAGGATAATAACTTAGTAATTAACTACAAAGCAGAAGTCCAGGGAAATACGTCTCTTCAGTGCGCATGTCACAAAACGAGATGCATTGTGGGACATGTAGTTTATGGGCAACCTGCTTCTGTAACCGTATAATAAACGTATTATATTCTTTGCAAGCTCTTGCGGGGGCCACATAAAATGAAGTCGCGGGCCGGATTTGGCCCCCGGGCCTCGAGTTTGAGACCCCTGCTTTAGGGACAAAATAAATAGCCCAAAACAACGTTAGCTTAAAATCACGTTAGCTTGTTGCTAGCATGGTCACAATAAAGGTGTAAGCCAAATAGGGGAGAAAGAAAACAATGTGAAAAGGAATGTGCACGACAGGAAATAGGTAAGACGTAGTGATTAAGAACAAAAATAAAATGAAGACCAAAAGTCACATTTAAAATAAAAAGGGACAGAAAATGCAGAAAAAAGGACAATGAGCATTCGGTTCTTATTCCACTTTAAATTTCACATATTTTACTTGCACCATTATGCATGTTTTATTCTTTATTCCTTTTTATGTATTGAATATATTGCAGGTTGCACTGTTGGAGGAGCATGAGAAAGAGAGGGAGGACATGTGATGGAACGAGCAAATGTG
This sequence comes from Trematomus loennbergii, assembly GCA_012861695.1. Lineage (NCBI taxonomy): Eukaryota > Metazoa > Chordata > Actinopteri > Perciformes > Nototheniidae > Trematomus > Trematomus loennbergii. The sequence goes on from JAAOOA010000136.1 coordinate 601,426, forward strand.
GGAATTGATCGGAGAAAAAAGAAGAAGGGATGAGAAATGAATAAGGAGATTGAAACACGAGACGTTTGGGCACGAAAAAGAGGCATTGAAGAAATATAGGAGGCAAAATGTGTCGATAATGAAAAGGAAAGAGGAAGCGTCGGAGAGAGACGGAGGGTGAGAGTGTGGAGGAAGAACGATAAAAATAGAAAGAGAGGTGAGGAAAGAGAGGAAGAGGAAGACACGGCATAAATAGACGAAGGAGAGAAGAAGAGAAGAATCGAATGAGAGGCGTAAATGAAGAGAATATGTTGACAAATATAAAATGAAGACAGGAATGACGAGAACCAAAGAGACAAATATGTCATTGTCGTGTCTACAACATGTCACAGTTATCGCCGTTTAGCAGCTAAACACCTGTCCGTCAGAGCAGAGATCCACGAGCTCAATTTGAAACCAGAACGACGATAAAATTGCATTAATCTACGGAAAAATGCTAATATTTTGGAGAATAGGTTTTAATATTAAGAGAATAAAAGTAGTAGTATGTAAACACAGAATCTAGTACTTAAGAAAATGTACATAATTAACATAAGATAATCAATACAGCTTGTACTTTCCTTTGGCTCACTGCCGTTAGCATTCGTTAGCTTAGCCAAATGTTACAATAACAATTGAGGTACAATTCATAATTTTTTTTATGAAGTCAAGTGTGACGACTGTTAGATATTAAAATCAATGCTGATGTGGTGTAATTTGAATGAAATACACTATTTCATTTAAATCTGTTTTATTCTGAAAACCGAAGATTCACATATGGCTTCCGGTTTTCCGCTGGTGAATTTCGTCATTTCCGGTTAGCATTAGCTTGTGGCGAAATGCTACGTTTTCAAACCGTGAATTGAAGGTGAAATAACGTGATGTTGTACACTAAACACCCTGAGTTTAACACTCATTTATTGACGCTGGAATGAGGTTTATTAGGGAATGTTTAGATGACCACAGACATCAGAGTGATGTAATTTAGCAGCAGAAACCGACAGGATTTGCATTGGACACGCCCCCGTCGACGCCGGCCAATAGGAGAAGACTACAGGTCTTACCCGGGAGACCCAAGAAGGATCTCTCTCTCTCTTTGCCCCAGCTGACCCAGCGTGGACGCGGGCCAAAACAGCTGGCAGGGAGAAATCACCAACGAGCACATTTCTTTTGTAAACCACCGCATCTTTTGTGTAATTAAATGCTGTTAACTTGTATAAGCTTGCCTTGACTCTTTTCAGTCTCTCCTGCTCTCGGGGTTCAAGAATAACTAACACGACTAACAACTCATGTAACTCACCTTAACCCGTGTGTTTAAAAAAAAGAAGCTTTTATTGTTTTCATTTGTTAAAAACCTAGAGGGATACATTGACTGTTTCTAACGCTATCATTAAGCAATTACATTATCGCACAATCATTTAGTGTACAGATATTTACACGGCTGATAACAGATGAAACTGCTCATGATTGTTACACACCTGTTAGATTAATAAAACTATAAATTAGCTAGCGGTTTACTTTACATCTCAACGGCTAACAGAAGAACACAGTTTGTATCCTGAACCTGAGATAGAAGCTTTGGCCAATTTAATTCAACAGAAATACTTGAAATCAAATAGAGGAATGCCAAATACACAGAATCTAGTACTTAAGAAATACATAATTAACATAAGATAAGATAAACAATAAAGCTTACGTTCTTTTGGCTCACTGCTGTTAGCATTAGTTAGCTTAGCCAAATGTTACAAACAACATTTGAGGCACAATTCATCATTTTGTTAATGACAGCAACTGTGGCCACTAACAACTCATAAGGACCTTAACCCGTGTGTTTTCACAAGTTTCACAACAAGCTTTTATTGTTTCATTTGTTAAGAGCTACACAAGCCTAAATGATGGTTCCTGGCGTTCATTAAGCGATGAAATGATGGCACAATAACTTAAAGTGGACCTATCATGCTATATTTGAATAATATAGTGTAGGACCATACCTATATAAGGCATATTTATACTTTTTTTTTTTCAAAATACCAAACAGATCATGCATTTTAGCCATGCCTCATTTCGCTCAATTTGACCATTTCTAGCTCTGTTTGTGCAAGGGCTGATTCAGTGAGAACAGCACCACCTACAGGCCTGGCATATGTACTACAGCGTCTCCAGCGCTTTCGAACGGCAATGGCCGTGGCTGTCTCCTCCTGATTGGTGGAGTTGGCCCAATAGCCGTAGCGCCACCGTCCTGACGTCAGGACAGTGTTCAAATCTGGATCAGTTTTTATCAGATCCGTTGCAGCCCCTTTTTTAGAGATTTGGGTATGGAGGAAAATAGAGAGGGTTGTGTTTTCTGACACTTGGTGAGTTCCCTGGAACACCGGGGACACATATTCATGAAAAGACGTACACAAGTGCATTTTGCATGATAGGTCCCCTTTAAACACAACTAAATGTACAGATATTTACACAGCTTATAACAGATGAAACAGCTCAGGATTTTAACACACCTGTTAGATTAAAGGTGGGGTAGGTAAGTTTGAGAAACCAGCTCGAGATCGCTAGAATTTGAAAATACACAACCGGAAAAATCTTCCACTTCCTCACAGAGCCCTCCTCCAACACACACGAACGCGCACATGACCAATGAGGGCACGAGATAAGTTTGTGCCCCGATGGAAGGCTGACAGGCAGGTAGGCCATCCAGTTACTTTAGCCGGGCCGGCTCAGATGATTGGTCGTGCTTTTTACAGTACTACAGCTTCCACAGATGATATTTATTTATGGATTTTTTGTCAAAGCACTTCAGATATTCATTGCTATCGGGATGTTAAGAGCATTCCATGGAATATAACAACAAGTGTATCTCGAGCCGGTTTCTCAAACTTATACCCCACCTTTAATAAAACTATAAAATAGCTTACTGTTCTTCAACAGCTTTTACATCTCAACGGCTAACTGAAGAAAACAGTTTTTATACTGAACCCATGGACATTTGGCCTATTTACTTAAACAGAAATACATATTCTAATAGGAGATGTCTAATTGAATCGGAGATGTCTTTAAGAATGCTAAATACGGTATGAATAATAACGATTGTGCAAAATATATATAAATATGCCTATGTGCAAGTTAAATGACTTACAGTCCACCACTGTCTGGGACCTGCCACCTTTAGCTGAACTAAATATGTACTATTTGATTGAAAATGCTGCTCTGCCTTGGCTTAATTAATTGTCATATAGACACCATTTAACCTCATCCCCGTCATCCTCTCCCCCTGAACATCCTCTAATATGTGGAGTTAACACGGTATAATAAAGTGTTATCATCAGGTGTTGTTGACGTATATAATTGGCCGGTGCACAGATTCCTCGTTAGCGGTGATTATGAGATCAGCGCGCGGTGTTACATCTCTACCTGTCCCCCCCCCCCCCCCCTCCCCTCCTCTGACACTGTGGTTTTGACTGTACATAATTATCATTGTCACTTTTTCCAATGTGTTGTTGATGGTAATTTATCGTTCATGTAATCAAATATTGCCATGCATTTTGCCCGGTGGCACATTTAGTGTTAATTAGGCTTCAGGAAAAGAGTGTGGATGTTAAAAAGAGAGAAATGTGAAAAAGTTGTTGACAGCCAATCAACTTCTCACTTTCAGAGAGAGATATACGATGGTGGCAAACGACTGCAGATCTGCAGCCAAGCGGAGACTGTTTTCTATCATTAGCAAGTTTTTTTTTTAGGAGGGAGGGATATTAATATGATTTGTCATCTCAACTTATGAACATATGAATCAGTGTTTACTAATGAACAGGAAGCGTGGACATCTTCATGTTTTCTTTGCATATGCCTTGCAAGTATTAGGATTGAAAATATAACATGTATGTCTAAAATAAAATAAATAAGATCTAAAATAGTGAAAAAGTTCAAATATAATTATCAAAAATATAACAATTATGTATAAAATAAATTATATTAGATATAAATTAATGAAAATCTTAATGTATTAGGATATTTATATATATAAAATAAAATAAACAGAAATGTAGTCAATGGATATGTAATATATATATATATATAAAAGGCACTTTTTAAATAATTAAAATATGTTTTTCACAATTGAATTGCATGAGGTACCTTTGATGACAGCACTGCTGCTTAAGCTCCATTTTGTTCACCTGCTCGTCTCTTATTGTGTCTGGGTGTTTCTCAATGTCGAGAAGGATGCTCCAGAGCCACTATTTCAAGCATACTACGTCATCGAGTGCCCGAAGGCCTGTTCCAACGTCCAGCATACTAATTCTACCGAGGCCGGCGTACTTCGTAGCGAGACTTCGAGGCTGCACATGTGTTGACTCCGCGGTCTTAAAATCCCCACAATGCTTTGCGCACGGACCAATTTCCCAAATCTTTGGCGGAAATCGCGCTCCTTTTAAGGCGGGGCCTCGCATATGGACGCACACCTGTTAGCCTGTTAGCCTGTTAGCCTGTTCCACCATTCTTCGTTTTCCGAGGCTAGGAAGGATTCTTGCCTCGCTTCTGAAGGTGACTCAGAGACATGTGCTACCAAGCAAGCGTCCTCGACATTGAGAAACACCCTGTCAGTGAGTTTATCAGGGCTTTGAAAACAGCTGAACCTGAACCAAACAGGAAGTGTGCTAAAACAAGGAGCTAAAAGGGGGGGGGGGGGGGGGGGGGAAGCCCTGCAAAGATATAAAGGTTTAAAGACAATTAATGAATCTTCCACCCCTTCAGGATATCTATGACAGGCGACCCCTTTGGGAATTGAACCAGTGACCAAAATAGGTGTTTATGCCTTGCTGCCACCTCAGCTGCTGACTACAGCAGTTTGACACACACGTAAACACAAAAAACACACATTATCACACGTACACACTGATGATACAGTATGTGCAGAAACACTCAACAAAAATCAGCTAATGAATGTGCACACACGCACAAATATACATCCTGTACACACCCATCTGTCACGTCGACCACCAACACCTCCAGGGTACTTCCTTTCTTTCACCTGCAACACACACACACACACACACACACACACACACACACACACAGACACACACACACACACACACACACACACACACACACACACACACACACACAACACATTCCTTTAATGCACACACACACACACAACTAAGTAAAAGCTTGTGTACATCAAAACGTGTGAAGTAAACTACAACTCCCAGGGTGCATTTCAGTAAGAAACATCCAATCAGAGAGCTTTAGATTATGAAAGTTAGACGTTGAGTCCTCATTAAAAAACACTTATCAGTTTATAACAATTCATTGTCTGATGTGAGATTACTTCAGTAGTTTTAGCAGCTGTTAGCAGCTAAGGATCATGGGTATTGTAGTTCTTAGAGCAATCCTCCAAAAAAACATGAACAAAAACTGATTTCTCAGTAAAAATATAAAAATTAGTTTACAGTAAAACCAGCTCACAGGAAAACAAGTTTGGTTCATTACGTCATGCAACTGATCAATCATCATTTCCACTGAGACGTAACTGATCGGGAGGTGTGTGTGATGACGGAGTGGTGAGGCTGGAAATACCTGTGTGTGTGTGTGACAAGTGTGTGTGTGTGTGTGTGTGTGTGTGTGTGGGTGTGTGTGTGTGTGTGTGTTGTGACAAGTGTGTAAAATACCACAGCATCAAATACCACATCTTTAAATGCCACTTTAAACAGAATATGCAAAGTAACCTAAGCTGTAGTTCATGCACAATTAGCTTCTGAGATGTAAAAAATGCATAATAAAATTGTCATGTGAGTGTATTTATCTCCAACGTTGTGAATACACGGTCATAAATGTGTGTGTTTGTGTAGATTTGAGTCATAATTGTGGTACGTGTGAGTATTAGTGTGTGTTTTGGGGGTAAATGGAGCACACTAACATGCAATCATGGAAGAACCTGAGCAACAATCTGTGGTGACAACATGCTACCTTCATTATCAACTCTCCCCCCTCTCTCTCTCTCTCCACCCCACCCCACCACACACACACACACACACACACACACACACACACACACACACACACACACACACACACACACACACACACACACACACACACACACACACACACACACCACACACACACACACCCACACACACAACACCTTCCTCTCTGCAGCCTGCAGAACAGCTGAGGTGTCAAAGCTAAACGGGGAGGAGGGTGGTGGTGATGGAGTGTGGTGGGGGATTGTGGGTAAATGGGTTGGGCTCTGTTCCCACCATCACTAGACCAGTTGGGAGTGGCACACACACACACACACACACAAACCAACAACCACTATTGATTTCCAATATATATGAATAAGAAATACATGTGTAACATGTACAGTGTGAAACATGATTACTTAAACCAGATCCAATTATAAAAATGTATATACAAATATACACTTTTTTCTACAAATCCCTAATTGTATATATATTGTCTTATCATACAGTATAGCCCTAATCATTAATTACTTAACATACATTTTATTTAGTATTTTGTTGTCTATAGTTACAGCCCTATTAACATACATTTTATTTAAATATGTCAAAAATGCAAGGATAAGCTGTGCCTGTTATGCAACTATATGTACGTAAAAGAAAATGTAAGATAGTTAACTATTGAAGTGAAAATGTACAAAATGTAAATGTATGTATAATTCAAATGAGGGCTTTAAAATATACATACATATTTCTATTTTTGGTATATAGCACTAATTATGTATACTGTATTTATATACATTTTTATTTTACTTGCTTTATTATAGCCCTATATATATATATATATATACATACATATATTAGAGCTGTAAAAGTTAAAGCAATAGAAATACTCGTTCCTTCTTCTTGAATTTCGTCATTACTTCAATTTAACAATAGTTTTTCTCACAAATGTTCCTGTGATTTCAGGTTTTATTGGCGATCTTCTAAAACTGTCGGCGAGTAAAGAATTAGGGAAAGACTCTTGTAATGTACACTCGGCATAAGTGCATGAGGGAGGGGCCGATGGGTAAAAGTCTACCTGGCGGAGAAGAGGGATCTTTTGAGATCTTTTGACCTTTAGGAAAAACACTTGAGGTGTCACACGTCTTCACTTCCTCCTGTGTGTGTGTGTGTGTGTGTGTGTGTGTGTGTGTGTGTGTGTGTGTGTGTGTGTGTGTGTGTGTGTGTGTGTGTGTGTGTGTGTGTGTGTGTGTGTGTGTGTGTGTGTGTGTGTGTGTGTGCGTGCGTGCGTGCGTGTGTGTGTGTGTGTGTGTGTGTGTGTGCGTGTGTGTGTGACAGGTCGGTGTGTTTGGAGTTAGCGCTGGACGACAGATCGGCCCCGAGGCGCTGCAGGTGTCTGAGATGAGAAAGAGGAGGAAAGAAAAGAGAGACATGGAGAGAGGAATGAAAGAGAAAAACAAATGTTAGTTTATTTACATTTACAGTTTCATAGTTTCAAAAACTAAAGACCTTAAAAGAAGGGGCTGGACAAAGGAGTCCAAAGGAGTGGTCGACTACCAACTCCTGTTCTCTGTGTGAATATAATATATTATATTCTATTGACATGTATATAGAGTTTTTGCACTACTTCTTATTTTGTATTTTTGTATTTTATTATATATACATTGTTGGAGGAGCTCAGAATAATTTCTCCACTGTAGCTTTGTCCATATGACAATAAAACCTTTGAATCTTGAATAGTATTTCTCAATGGAGTCTGGTGGCTTTGAAGAGAGCATATATGGCTTTAATTCCTCATTAGAAAAACCACGGATAAGTACATATTCACAAGTGTCATCTAAACAAACCCACAGATCAGAGTGGGCAGACCTTCAGGATCAAACTGACCTCCGACCCCTCGCAAAAAAAAACATATGTAGCTGCATCTGCGACAGAACCGCGGACGCTCGGAGACTTCTTCAAAAGCCACAGAGGAATGGTTTTAAAAACCGAGCCGCCATCTGTGTTTCTTCTTCTCTGAATTTGTTCTTGGCACCCTTTCCCTTGACACGCCAAGACAATAGAGTCTCTGAAGAGCAGGACATGAGAACTGCTCATCTGGTGAACATGCAAGAAAGAGAAGCATCAAAATATCACAGATGTAAACGTGCTATGATAAGGGGGCAGGGGCGCACCTTGCGAACAGGCAACTGCTTGGGGCCCCCCGGGCCAGAAGGGGGCCCCCAAAGAAGGTCGATTAAGAAGGTCCACAGCAACGACAACATGAAACACCCTTTCATTTCTGCAACGACATGTCGGGTAACCCCTCAAGGGGTCCCCATGCTGAGCGCGCCGTCAAAAGCTCATAAGTTCAGTTGCACTGCTCCGTCTCAGGGGGGGCTGTCGGCTGTGCGTGGTGAGGAAGAGCTGGTTCGAGGGGCCCCCAGTGAATGTTTGCCTAGGGCCCCCACAGACTGTAGGATCGCCACTGATAGGGGAATGACACAAATGATATATTTATATATAATATATATATATAGCTAATACAGTATATCAGAATGAGAATACCTTCTTCGTCCCACAGAAGGGAAATTAGCATTTGTTACAAGTAAAGACCCAAATACAGCTTAATGTTAACCAAGAAGCATGCATAACAAATATTAAAGATACAAAAATTACACAATAGTTTATAGAATTACGTTGTGGAGGTAAATGGAGCACACTAACTCACAGAATTATAGAAATAAAATGGAAAATGTGACTAAAATGCATTCAAATGTATTATTAATTTAGACATTTTTGTTAATTTGACTGTTGTACAATTTAAAGTGATGCCAGAAAACAATATTCTGTTCGTCAAAAACTGTATAATTACTCCAGAAATATGAAAATGGTGTGAAACAGAGCGTCAGACGGCAGAGACAGCTTTGTTTTTACGGAGCTCCGACGTCACGTTTTTGTTTACGTCCGCGGCGCCATCTTGTATACGGGTTCTCGAGATAATGTATAGATCTTATAACCCAACATCAGCGCCACAGTATCACCTCATACCTGATGTATTATGGTAATAATAACACGATCATATGATAAATATAAATTGAAACAATTATTGATAACCTGAGTATGCTTTACCTTCAACATGATCAATTCAAAATATTGTTTTCTGGTCAATGGTACAAAGCCCCGGCCCCCAAATGTCAAACCTTTATTCAACCAGATTGTTCCCAAGACCTTTCCCATTGTGCAAGAGTTTGTGAACGGATCATATCATATCGTTTTTCTATTGGTAGGAGTGACTCCGGTTTACTTCCGACTGTCAAGAGTTTTATCTGGTCATTTATACTTGACCAAATTGTTATGAATAACTTACTACTAAAATTAGCAATATTAAATTGTAAAAAATGCTTCTCAAGTAAAAGTACAAAAGTATTGGCATTAGTTGCATTATTATTATTATTATTATAATATATTATTATTATTATTATTGCATATATTATTATTATATTATTATTATTATTATTATTATTATTATTATTATTATTATTATTGCATAGCAATATTAAATTGTAAAAAATGCTTCTCAAGTAAAAGTACAAAAGTATTGGCATTAGTTGCATTATTATTATTATTATAATATTATTATTATTATTATTATTATTGCATATATTATTATTATATTTATTATTATTATTATTATTATTATTATTATTATTATTATTGCATTAGCAATATTAAATTGTAAAAAATGCTTCTCAAGTAAAAGTACAAAAGTATTGGCATTAGTTGCATTATTATTATTATTATAATATTATTATTATTATTATTATTATTATTGCATTAGTTGTGTAAGAATTTGTAATTGTTTCATAACGTTTTTTCTCTTGCTAAACACTATTTATATTTTACTATATTTTTGTAATATTTGTTCTAGTTCTCTCTCCGTGTTAATTTCTGTTTTACTTTGATGTACCATGACATCAAGTCAATTCCTCGTACGTGTCAACCTACCTGTAATAAACCTGTTTCTGATTCTAACTTCCATCTCTAGTTTTCTGCAGCTCAAAGTTTCGTCAGTTCTCCAGCTTTGTTTTATGACTTTCTTTGTCAGTTTAAGATTCTCTGATCCTGGCTCTCTCACCTTTCCTCCCCCCCTTTCCTCCCCCCTCCTCCTCTCTGACACCACTGAGAGGGGAGTGGGATTTCCAGGATTTGGCAGAGTTTAGTCCAGCGGAAATGGGAGGACAGGTTCATCAAAGGCTCTCTCCGTTGAACAGGAGACGCCATAATGAGGCTGAAAGAGGTGGGAGGCGCTCTGGAGGCCCCCCCCCCCCCTCGTCGTAAGGACGTGACATGAAACTCTCATCGGGGCTTTCTGTGCAGGTTTGACAGTGGTGGTTTTCTTTTGGCACAAATGAACAGTTTTCCTCCTCGTTGTTGTGAATGATATCCGTGTTTCGTTGTCCGTAATGATCTGCATTCTCTAACCTCCACTAAGACACATCTTCATACACAAACTCACTTCCCTACATGTTCAAATACTCAAGATAAATGTAAAAACTTTGCAGACAAAGCGGCAAAAACTGGTTTCCATTTGGAGCCAAAAAGCTGCTGGCTGGTCTGACCTGAGCAATAACAGCTCACGGTGAATACTGAAGAGCAGAGAGTTGTTTAAAGCAGTGGTGATGAGACGACAGACACATATAAACGCCACGCAACCTAAACCAAGCAAACCTACTTTTTATTTCTCGCATTACATTCAATGACCACCTGTTTTTATTGATCGCAGCACTTTTATGTTTTAAGCAGCATTAGCAGTTTTTCTCTTGGATCATATTGAAAATACAACGGTTAAATATGCCAGTCGAAAACTGCTTACGATGTAATGATATCAGTCAAGATAGTCTTCAGTGTCTATGCTAACATTATGCAGGCGTTATGTTGCAAAACATTGTCAATGACTGAAAACTGAAAATGTTTCACTGATGGGTAAATATCATAGACTGTATATATAAAGGTAAATATGCATCAGGGGATGTCATTGTGGGACAATCAGATAGCACAATTCTACGTTTCACCGGCAGCTACCGTTAGTAAACGATAGGCCTGATGTTAGCGCACTAAGCTAATGCCGCTGAACCAAAAAATAAGTCTGGAGAAGCGTTCTTTAATTCAATGCGGCTTCGTAGGAATAACACACAATCCAACATTGTTGTGACCAGTGTTGCTGAGAAAATGAGAAAATCAGCAAAACCCAATGTAAAAATCCAATTGTCTTCGAGTGGCAACATCCAAGGAGATGCTACCTTCAGGGTCGACTATAACACGTAATCCCCACACTACTCTATGAAATGAATCAGGAGGAATGCGTGCTCACCTCCGCACAGGAAGTGATCAACACAAGCCTTTCCTGCTAATTGAGGATCTGATAATACAGTGTGCGGCCGACAAAAGAGAGAGGTGTTTTAGAACGAGAGGTGGACGGGGGGCCCTTTTGTGTCGACGCAACACGAAGGGGGATCAGCAACAGGAGGCTTTTCTGCACAAATCCTAAAGGAACAAAGTGGGATTATCAGGTTCCCAGCGGCATGGGGCTATTCCTCTCATAACGTCATTAGACGGCATTAAAGCTCTCCGCTTTTCTCTCCCTTCTTACGCCTGGAAACCCCGAGCAGTGCCGCGGGAGATTAAGGGACTACAAGGTCCTAATTGACAAACGGGGGATTGTCAATGAAGTGATGTTATCCCTGCCGTCGCTTTGAACAGCAGAACAAGAGAAACACAAAAAGGATTAGTAACGCTGATAGCTGCGAGGACAAAAGGCGAGAGTTTAACTTCCTCTGCGGACGTTTCTTAGAGTTTAAGTTAAGATATTTAGGGAATGGATCGTGGGACAGACAGGGATCAGGTTAACATGCACGCTAGGAATCCATTATTCTGAATTTGACAGGATATATGTGAACAGGACATTACCTCGGGAGATTGAGAATAAGTAAAGGATAGTAAGAGGGTTTTAGTTTTTCACATTTTCAAATACAAATGTCACGTGGCCCGAATGCTCTTCCCTAATATCCAAGTATTAGGGAAGAGCATTCGGGCCACGTGACATTTAACCGGTTTACTATATTAAGGTCATAACATTTCCAAATAAACTTTCTCTGATATTAAAGTAGAAAATGTATGGGAACACATTTCCAAATGCACAAGGAAACCAAGATGTATCTCTGACATTAATAAGTCAAACATTATCAGAATCAAAAACTTGAATATCCATTATTTTCTCCCAAAATTACGAGTGTTTGCTTGGAATATTATCCCCTTAGTCCAATTTGTTATAAAATGTTAGTTTTTCTCCTATAATGTCTCTGATATGCTGTCTTACATTAAATTCATTAAGTTCCTCTGATACCAACATGTTGAGTAAAACAACGTACAAACTTTATTAATTATTGTATTACCTTGAATGGCCCTCATATCGCTGTCCTTACATTTAAACGTCCCTGTTTACGGTTCAAATACTATAATTGACTTCTGATTTCTTCACAACAGCAATCAGCCAACGGGACGCCACCGAAGTCACGACTTGAGAAACGACTCAAGAGCGAGTCGCCTGATTCGTTCCCGCGTCCGGCTCATTTCCCACCTTCGGTCTAATGTCCCACTTGAGCCCCGTAGACGCAGTCTGTAATTAAAGGGTGATTAAGAGGCTGGAGCCGATGAATGGGAGCCTAAGTACTCTAAATACCCCATGCTGCTCTGCTGTTGGACACGGCGTGGAGGACTTAATTGATTCGGGCTAATCAGCGGTCAGAATTAAAACAGTCACAGTTGTCTGGGAGGGGGAGAAGAGGGGGAGGAAAAGTGAGAGGAAATGAGGGAGGAGGAGGAGAACAGAAGGTGGAAGTGAAAGAAAGAAACAGGAGGCGGCGGAGGGAAGATGTGTGTTATTGTGAAGCAGCTCAGCAGAAGGCGTCTTGTATTTTCCTGAATAAATTAAAGAAACACACACTTTGCAAAACACACTGGCGGATATTAAAGGAACAGTTTGTCGGACAATTAGGTGATATGGAGACTCATTAGCGTCGAACGCAACGCCAGCGACACGTCTGACTCTGGCTATCTTACAGTTAAAGGGACATTGTGCTGTTTCCTTTTAACCTGGGTTTTATTTTGTAGTTTGGGACGTGAATGGGTTTCAAAGGGGTTTCTATCTGGTGGAACAAGGTTCATTTGATCCTTTTGTATTTATATTTTTGTCCAGATTAAGTCACTTTTTTAATCTCTGAGAATATCCAATTTTGTTAAAATATATGTACATTTTGAATTTTAAAGTAAATGAAACGTATTTTTTCACTCAAATTTATAACTTTTTTTTTCAGGCAATATTCAGACGGTTTCTCGTAAATATACTTTAATCTCAGGGAATATGAATGTTTTTCTTTCAAAATTACCAATTTAATTTTAAAGAACATTCATGTGTTTTTCTTATTGATGTACCAATGTTATCTTGTATAATTTTTTTATCATGAATATACCACTTTAATCTCAGAAAGTATCCCAAAGAACTCTAATACAAGTACCTCTTTTATCCCATCCTAGTTTCTTTGTAGCCTGAAACAACAATGGTGTTCAGCAGCATATGTCCCGTTATTCACGAGAAGTCCTGCAAATAACTTTCATCAGAAAACAACAACAACAACAACACATCGCTGTGAAGACACAGCGTCGGAAAACAATGGCCGACATTGTGCGTCGAGGCGAGTTTGGCTCGACTGCGCCGTGAAATATGTTGCGGCAACATGTTGGGGAAGTGGAGCCGACGCCTCCGGTTCTCACAGTAAGAGAGTAAACTGCAAATGAATCACATGTGATGCACAAAAATTAAAAAAGCTGTCTCCACACACAATGCTGTTCCACTCGCTGCAGCATCACATATCAGACTGTAACAGCGTGCCACACATGACATACGCTCACAAACATATTAAACTGTTTTTAAATCTGTCCTTCATCAAAGCATTCTTTCTACATTTGGATTTGTGTGTTTCTCTTAGATTGATTTACTTCCAGTGTAAGATGTGTCTCTACTTTAAAGAGTCCTCTCCTGCTGATGTTCAGGTGTATATCAGTATGTAGTGTCTCTACTTTAAAGAGTCCTCTCCTGATGATGTTCAGGTGTATCAGTATGTAGTGTCTCTACTTTAAAGAGTCCTCCCTGCTGATGTTCAGGTGTATATCAGTATGTAGTGTCTCTACTTTAAAGAGTCCTCTCCTGCTGATGTTCAGGTGTATATCAGTATGTAGTGTCTCTACTTTAAAGAGTCCTCTCCTGCTGATGTTCAGGTGTATATCAGTGTGTAGTGTCTCTACTTTAAAGAGTCCTCTCCTGCTGATGTTCAGGTGTATATCAGTAGTGTCTCTATTTAAAGAGTCCTCTCCTGCTGATGTTCAGGTGTATATCAGTATGTAGTGTCTCTACTTTAAAGAGTCCTCTCCTGCTGATGTTCAGGTGTATATCAGCATGTAGTGTCTCTACTTTAAAGAGTCCTCTCCTGCTGATGTTCAGGTGTATATCAGTATGTAGTGTCTCTACTTTAAAGAGTCCTCTCCTGCTGATGTTCAGTGTATATCAGTATGTAGTGTCTCTACTTTAAAGAGTCCTCTCCTGCTGATGTTCAGGTGTATCAGTATGTAGTGCCTCTACTTTAAAGAGTCCTCTCCTGCTGATGTTCAGGTGTATATCAGCATGTAGTGTCTCTACTTTAAAGAGTCCTCTCCTGCTGATGTTCAGGTGTATATCAGCATGTAGTGTCTCTACTTTAAAGAGTCCTCTCCTGCTGATGTTCAGGTGATATCATATGTAGTGTCTCTACTTTAAGAGTCTCTCCTGCTGATGTTCAGGTGTATATCAGTATGTAGTGTCTCTACTTTAAAGAGTACTCTCCTGCTGATGTTCAGGTGTATATCAGTATGTAGTGTCTCTACTTTAAAGAGTCCTCTCCTGCTGATGTCAGGTGTATATCAGCATGTAGTGTCTCTACTTTAAAGAGTCCTCTCCTGCTGATGTTCAGTGTATATCAGTATGTAGTGTCTCTACTTTAAAGAGTCCTCTCCTGCTGATGTTCAGGTGTATATCAGCATGTAGTGTCTCTACTTAAAGAGTCCTCTCCTGCTGATGTTCAGGTGTATATCAGTATGTAGTGTCTCTACTTTAAAGAGTCCTCTCCTGCTGATGTTTCAGGTGTATATCAGCATGTAGTGTCTCTACTTTAAAGAGTCCTCCTGCTGATGTTCAGGTGTATATCAGCATGTAGTGTCTCTACTTTAAGAGTCCTCTCCTGCTGATGTTCAGGTGTATATCAGCATGTAGTGTCTCTACTTTAAAGAGTCCTCTCCTGCTGATGTTCAGGTGTATATCAGATGTAGTGTCTCTACTTTAAAGAGTCCTCTCCTGCTGATGTTCAGGTGTATATCAGTATGTAGTGTCTCTACTTTAAAGAGTCCTCTCCTGCTGATGTTCAGGTGTATATCAGTATGTAGTGTCTCTACTTTAAAGAGTCCTCTCCTGCTGATGTTCAGGTGTATATCAGATGTAGGTCTCTACTTTAAAGAGTCCTCTCCTGCTGATGTTCAGGTGTATATCAGTGTGTAGTGTCTCTACTTTAAGAGTCCTCTCCTGCTGAGTTCAGGTGTATATCAGTAGTGTCTCTATTTAAAGAGTCCTCTCCTGCTGATGTTCAGGTGTATATCAGTATGTGTGTCTCTACTTTAAAGAGTCCTCTCCTGCTGATGTTCAGGTGTATATCAGTATGTAGTGTCTCTACTTTAAAGAGTCCTCTCCTGCTGATGTTCAGGTGTATATCAGTAGTAGTGTCTCTACTTTAAAGAGTCCTCTCCTGCTGATGTTCAGGTGTATATCAGTATGTAGTGTCTCTACTTTAAAGAGTCCTCTCCTGCTGATGTTCAGGTGTATATCAGTATGTAGTGCCTCTACTTTAAAGAGTCCTCTCCTGCTGATGTTCAGGTGTATATCAGCATGTAGGGTCTCTACTTTAAAGAGTCCTCTCCTGCTGATGTTCAGGTGTATATCAGCATGTAGTGTCTCTACTTTAAAGAGTCCTCTCCTGCTGATGTTCAGGTGTATATCAGCATGTAGTGTCTCTACTTTAAAGAGTCCTCTCCTGCTGATTCAGGTGTATATCAGCATGTAGTGTCTCTACTTTAAAGAGTACTCTCCTGCTGATGTTCAGGTGTATATCAGTATGTAGTGTCTCTACTTTAAAGAGTCCTCTCCTGCTGATGTTCAGGTGTATATCAGTATGTAGTGTCTCACTTTAAAGAGTCCTCTCCTGCTGATGTTCAGGTGTATATCAGCATGTAGTGTCTCTACTTTAAAGAGTCCTCTCTGCTGATGTTCAGGTGATATCAGTATGTAGTGTCTCTACTTTAAAGAGTCCTCTCCTGCTGATGTTCAGGTGTATATCAGCATGTAGTGTCTCTACTTTAAAGAGTCCTCTCCTGCTGATGTTCAGGTGTATATCAGTATGTAGTGTCTCTACTTTAAAGAGTCCTCTCCTGCTGATGTTCAGTGTATATCAGCATGTAGTGTCTCTACTTTAAAGAGTCCTCTCCTGCTGATGTTCAGGTGTATATCAGCATGTAGTGTCTCTACTTTAAAGAGTCTCTCCTGCTGATGTTCAGGTGTATATCAGTAGTTAGTGTCTCTACTTTAAAGAGTCCTCTCCTGCTGATGTTCAGGTGTATATCAGTAGTTAGTGTCTCTACTTTAAAGAGTCCTCTCCTGCTGATGTTCAGGTGTATATCAGCATGTAGTGTCTCTACTTTAAAGAGTCCTCTCCTGCTGATGTTCAGGTGTAATCAGTATGTAGTGTCTCTACTTTAAAGAGTCCTCTCCTGCTGATGTTCAGTGTATATCAGTATGTAGTGTCTCTACTTTAAAGAGTCCTCTCCTGCTGATGTTATTCAGGTGTATATCAGTATGTAGTGTCTCTACTTTAAAGAGGTCCTCTCCTGCTGATGTTCAGGTGTATATCAGTATGTAGTGTCTCTACTTTAAAGAGTCCTCTCCTGCTGATGTTAGGTGTATATCAGTATGTAGTGTCTCTACTTTAAAGAGTCCTCTCTGCTGATGTTCAGGTGTATATCAGTATGTAGTGTCTCTACTTTAAAGAGTCCTCTCCTGCTGATGTTCAGGTGTATATCAGTATGTAGTGTCTCTACTTTAAAGAGTCCTCTCCTGCTGATGTTCAGGTGTATATCAGTATGTAGTGTCTCTACTTTAAAGAGTCCTCTCCTGCTGATGTTCAGGTGTATATCAGTATGTAGTGTCTCTACTTTAAAGAGTCCTCTCCTGCTGATGTCAGGTGTATATCAGTATGTGTGTCTCTACTTTAAAGAGTCTCTCCTGCTGATGTTCAGGTGTATATCAGTATGTAGTGTCTCTACTTTAAAGAGTCCTCTCCTGCTGATGTTCGTGTATTCGTATGTAGTGTCTCTACTTTAAAGAGTCCTCTCCTGCTGATGTTCAGGTGTATATCAGTATGTAGTGTCTCTACTTAAAGAGTCCTCTCCTGCTGATATTCAGGTGTATATCAGTAGTAGTGTCTCTACTTTAAAGAGTCCTCTCCTGCTGATGTTCGGTGTATATCAGTATGTAGTGTCTCTACTTTAAAGAGTCCTCTCCTGCTGATGTTCAGGTGTATACAGTATGTAGTGTCTCTACTTTAAAGAGTCCTCTCCTGCTGATGTTCAGGTGTATCTAAGTATGTAGTGTCTCTACTTTAAAGAGTCCCTCTCTGCTTCAGTTCTCTCTCTTTTTCGTCCTCTCCTGCTGATGTTCAGGTGTATATCAGTATGTAGTGTCTCTACTTTAAAGAGTCCTCTCCTGCTGATGTTCAGGTGTATATCAGTATGTAGTGTCTCTACTTTAAAGAGTCCTCTCCTGCTGATGTTCAGGTGTATATCAGTATGTAGTGTCTCTACTTTAAAGAGTCCTCTCCTGCTGATGTTCAGGTGTATCTCAGTATGTAGTGTCTCTACTTTAAAGAGTCCTCTCCTGCTGATGTCAGGTGTATCTCAGTATGTAGTGGCTCTACTTTAAAGAGTCTCTCCTGTGATGTTCAGGTGTATATCAGTATGTAGTGTCTCTACTTTAAAGAGTCCTCTCCTGCTGATGTTCAGGTGTATATCAGTATGTAGTGTCTCTACTTTAAAGAGTCCTCTCCTGCTGATGTTCAGGTGTATCTCAGTATGTAGTGTCTCTACTTTAAAGAGTCCTCTCCTGCTGATGTTCAGGTGTATATCAGTATGTAGTGTCCTCACTTTAAGAGTCCTCTCCTGCTGATGTTCAGTGTATATCAGTATGTAGTGTCTCTATTAAAGAGTCCTCTCCTGCTGATGTTCAGGTGTATATCAGTATGTAGTCTCTACTTTAAAGAGTCCTCTCCTGCTGATGTTCAGGTGTATCTCAGTATGTAGTGTCTCTACTTTAAAGAGTCCTCTCCTGCTGATGTCAGGTGTATCTCAGTATGTAGTGTCTCTACTTTAAAGAGTCCTCTCCTGCTGATGTTCAGGTGTATATCAGTATGTAGTGTCTCT
>JAAOOA010000136.1:625000-662088 GCA_012861695.1 Trematomus loennbergii
ACTGCCCTTTCACCATTAAAGTAAAAAAGAAAATTCTGTATGTAGCCCTTACATTTTTTGGGTTACTTATAGTCAATGTCCCTTGCAGGATTGCTGCCCTTTCAAGCTTGTTTCTTTGTGGTTGATTACCCTTTTTAAAAAAAAAAGTTTCTTTGGACAAAAGCAGCAGCTCAAAAGCATCACATTCGAAAAAAGGTGTTTGTAAAAAGCAAAATCTGAGGTTCCTTCTGCAACAATAGATTTGTATCTACATACTGCCTCTATTGTTCCTACTGTATTTAATCCTCCTTCCATCTTGGCAGGTTTACGATGCGGGTGTGTTGAGTGGTTTTGTAATCGTTGCTTCATTTACAACATTAATATCTGACTGAATCACTGCATGTTTTCTCCGACTTCCACCACGTCACGTCCACAAGCTGCCACATTCATCACGGCAGCCAAACACACCGTCACTGTCACTCAGGTATGTTGATAGATGGCATCAGTGACTATTTGTGTTAGATGAGTTTTAATGGGTGTTTCAAACTGTAATTTATGGCCACTTGTCACGACTAGTTTACACTTCCAAATGCCAGAGCCTCCCTCCCCTCCGTCTGAGAAAGAAAATGCCTTCTGCTACAATCATCGACTCATCTAGCAGCTAAAATACCTGTTATTATCCTCAACAGGTATGAAGACCTACAACCCAGTTTCCCTCCTCGCACACCTTACCTAATTTCCATCTTTCAAAAGAGTGCAAACATCCCACCGTGCTGTACTAGCTCGAGGTGTACCGTCTGTCCATCTGTCTGTAAGTTTACTACCAGGCCTCGTCTGTCTGCCAAAATATATCATTATTTTCACATTTCCTTCCTGAAAGGGGGTCTGCGCCACACTTTGAAGAATGCAAGGAGGATTTGTTACATGCCACCAAACACAGTGTAATGTTGGTCCGCCTTAAACTTGTTTGTGATATATCAAAATATCCCTGATAGGAATTTGTTGGTAGCTGCCACCAACGTCTAACTTTCACTGCCAAAGATCTGTCGTTGCTGCAGTCATGATGGGTGATTTAATGTGGACAAATACAATGCACAACAATTATCCAATAAGTAAAATCCTCATGGATTAAAATCCTATTATTCTAATACGGGTCCTTTTAGACCCACTTATGGAAGAGTGTAGGGTCCAGTCACTCGTGCATCTAAGGTTTAAAAATACTTTCTTTGTATCATCCTTATAGTGTTGACCTTCTCTTATGTTGTTTACATTTGTCCCACCATATACCAAAGCAGATTCCTTGTATGTGTAAACCTACCTGGCAATTGATTCTGGTTCTGATTCTCACTTTAAGCTAACGTGTATTTGGGGGAGTGGGGCAGGGAGGCTGAAGTGTGGGAGGTGGGAAAGGGGAGGAGGGTCGGATCTTATCTGATCCAGACCACTTTAGGAAGACACCTGTGGCATCCAGGACGATATATTACCACCTAAGTAGCCGTAACCCCCCCCCTCAGGTTTAGTGTTGGAGGTGGGCTGTCAGACAGCTGCAGGCAGGAAGTGAAGCCGACAGGAGGGAACGCCTTTTATTTATGGAGCCCTGAAACGAGGAGATTTAACGAGGATGAGTTTCAGACAGCGAAGGTGATCAGGTTCAAAATCAAGAAAGATGAGAGAGAGAAAGAAAGAGGAGAGGAAGTCAAACAACTGCACAAAGTTAGTAAATCTAATTAAGTTTGACTATTACTGCTTCTTCCTGCTAATTCTCATGAATCACTTTGCCTTTAAAGTATTCTCACGCAGCTTGTTGCTCCATTGCACAGCTGGGGTTATCCAATATATATCCAGTGTTTAATCATTTGACACTTTGCTGCCAACTTGTGGCTTGTTCAAAAAGAAGTATTCAGGAATAAACCTATTGTTGTGATCCAATAAAATCTACAAAAGTCTGTTTTCATTAATGGTGTAAACTTGAAAGGTCTTTCCGGCAGACACAGGGAATGATTTGTAATCACGTTTTCAATGCACCTTGTATCTTATTTGGACAATATTTAAGTAAATTGTGGGTTTGATTACAATCAGATGTAAAACGTAACATTTTGTTTGGACTTGAAGTGCATTTGAGTCAACGCCAAATGTACATTTTCCCATCTGAACAGAAATACCTTGACAGTTGAGTGTTTAATCACTTGTAAAAAAGGAAAATGGAGACGCGGTGATGCAAAATTTAGTGCAGCCTTTTTGATGTTTCTAAGATGTTCTGGTGATTGGTTTGAATCAGCAGAAGCATCAACCTTCATATCATCTAACCTTATTGTTTGGTTTGGATTCACGACTTGTATTGTCTAGTTCCAGTGTTGTGCTGCTTTCAATTAGGGACCAATTTATACATCAAAGCGTTATGTTACATTTTGAAAGTACTTGGCGACAATTCAAATAATTGATAATGGAGTTATTGTATTAGTGATAATGTTGAGGTTTGAACTAAACAAACATCACAAGCGCTATCAAAATCCCGTATACTAAAAGTAGAAGTACTCAGAACTAGTACTTGAGTAAAAGTAGAAGTACTCAGATCTAGTACTTGAGTAAAAGTAGAAGTACTCATGTCTTGTACTTGAGTAAAAGTAGAAGTACTCAGATCTTGTACTTGAGTAAAGTAGAAGTACTCAGATCTTGTACTTGAGTAAAAGTAGAAGTACTCAGATATTGTACTTGAGTAAAAGTACTCAGATCTAGTACTTGAGTAAAAGTAGAAGTACTCAGGTCTTGTACTTGAGTGAAAGTAGAAGTACTCAGATATTGTACTTGAGTAAAAGTAGAAGTACTCAGATCTTGTACTTGAGTAAAAGTAGAAGTACTCAGATCTAGTACTTGAGTAAAAGTAGAAGTACTCAGGTCTTGTACTTGAGTGAAAGTAGAAGTACTCAGATCTTGTACTTGAGTAAAAGTAGAAGTACTCAGATCTTGTACTTGAGTAAAAGTAGAAGTACTCAGATCTAGTACTTGAGTAAAGGTAGAAGTACTCAGATCTTGTACTTGAGTAAAAGTAGAAGTACTCAGATCTTGTACTTGAGTAAAAGTAGAAGTATTCAGATCTTGTACTTGAGTAAAAGTAGAAGTATTCAGATCTTGTACTTGAGTAAAAGAAGAAGTACTCAGATCTTGTACTTGAGTAAAAGTAGAAGTATTCAGATCTTGTACTTGAGTAAAAGTAGAAGTATTCAGATCTTGTACTTGAGTAAAAGTAGAAGTATTCAGATCTTGTACTTGAGTAAAAGTAGAAGTATATTTGGGAAATTCCTTCGTTCCCGAAGCATCATTACGGTGGGTTCTGGGTAATTGTAGAGACCTTTGTCACTTTACCACAATTTTAACAAAGAAAACAGTGGATTTTTTAAGGTAATTTCTATTTAATTTAATCCATAATACACATTTCTTTTGGCTTTCACCATCTAAGGAGACCGCATTTATGAAATGGACTTTATTCTGTATCGAGGACTACAAAGAGATTGAGGTCATAAACTGATCAGGAAAATGTTTAGGTAATAAATCAAGTGAGAATTAGGGTAATTTGTTCATAGACTTCTATACAATCAGACTTCAGATTGTTGCCCCTGCTGGAGTAGTTTTTACATTGCGGTAATATATCTGAATACTCCCTGATAGATAATCCTTAAAGCCCTTAAACTGGCTGTTGGTTTAGCATCTGATCTAATCTGACCTCGTCCATCGCTTGCTCTGGTCTGGAAGCTGATCTGAGACCTGTCAGCTTTCTCTTTGATCCACTGATCTTACCTGCTCCGAGGATGTTTATTCCTCACCTAAAGTGTTGACAGGTATCATGAGGTGTGTGTGTGTGTGTGTGTGTGTGTGTGTGTGTGTGTGTGTGTGTGTGTGTGTGTGTGTGTGGTGTGTGTGTGTGTGTGGGGGTGATAGACACTCCCTTTGTCTCCAGGTGTGTGTGTTGCTGAGGGACATTCATGCATTTCTTCTCATTTCTACATCAGTGTGTTTCTCTGCTCTCACATGATTGCCCAAACATGTGTGTGTGTGTGTGTGTGTGTGTTGGGTATGCCCATGGGCTCTTCCTGTAGCAGCGTAAGTTTCCACCCCCCCTGAAAGGCCTGGGGACCTTACAGGCTTTAACTGAGGCCATAACAGCTCCCAGTGAAGACAATTAGCTGCTAAACGCCTCCCTGCTCGCTGCTGTTTGTTTACCTGTCCGCCATGTTTTTACTTTTTTTGTCCGTCTACGTGTTTAACCGTGCAGCAACGTCCGGATACACGGTAAAGAATAGAGGGAAAACAAGTTTTGTTGACGGCACCATCCATCAGCATCTTCAACTTAATGCACTTACGTTACACCGTCCACATTTCAGTCTGTTGAAAGTGCTTTTCCTATTCTCACAATAAAGGTCATTGCTATAAGATAATAGCAAGTAGTGTAAAGAAATTGCAGCAGAAGAAAAATATATTTGACTGTGGGAATATATAAGTGTAGAAATACTTGCCAGCTTCAAAATATACTTGATTTGAAGTTTAAAAGTATGTGAATCAAATCTGCTTAAAGTACTTTTTAAGCAGAAGATATATTATATAATTACAATATAAGATCATTATTAATGCATTTATCACTTTAATGTATAAGTTTAAAAAATAATAAATGTACAAACACATTTAAGTAATCTTCTTTTAGATAAATGTTTCTCTTTGATTTAAGTAAATGATTAATTTAAGTGTAAGTTTGAATACAAATAAACCAAAAAAATTCAAAATTCAAAAATAAAAATGTTCTAACTGACATTTTTGGAGGGAATACAACACATCGTCTTCATATGCCAACTACTACCACGTTAATATTAAAAAATGTGGATTTAATCGCAAGAATAATGGAACAAAAGCCTGTTATAATCTTTATTTTGACTCATGGACGTCTGTGGGCTTGTCTGTAAAAACATCAGCTACATATTGAAATTTTCGTTTTTAGCGCAGAGACGAGGAGGTCATTTTCACGTTGATCCGTGTGGCGTTCAGGGTCCTGCCGAGACACATCGTGCCTCAGAGACCCCGTAAACACCCGCTGAGTGTCCGGCCGCACGGATATAATATACATTATGAGGTGTTATTCTATAATGCAGTCATATTTTCTTATTAGACGGAGAGTAGGTTGTGAGTCTGCAGGAGTTTACACACAGAGATATTCAACAGTGGGAACACTTTAGTGAGGAAACATATTTTAAACACTCTTTGTTTTAGTGAAAGAAAAGGACGGGATAAATAGGAAATCGATTCAGAGTTTTAAAGTAAAGTGGTTTATATAACCCAATAATGTTCATTACTTCTAAGCATTTATAAAAAGGAAGAAGGGGCAAGGAAGGGAAGTTGTAAGGAAAGGAGGGTTGATGCTGTGTATCCTTGGAAGGAAAGCTCAAACTCTCCTTGTTCCACGTAATATTATTTCTATAAGGAATGAGGAATAGGAAGGTTTTAAAAGCATGCCTCACTTTGACTGTAATTACCCAGATCGTTTTTGACGACAGAAACGCAGTCGGACGACATTCAGGAAACTCTCGTGAAGACATTACAGGACGTCTGTCAGAAGGAGAGCTTCCTCAGATCTGAAGGCGATTCTCTGACACTCACTCAGCGGTTGTGATTCTGCTCAGAGAGGAAATGAGCAAAGTGTCGACAGATCTGAACCCTCTGAAGTATTGTGGAGGTAATTTGCTGTCAGTGAGGCGAGTGAAGTAACAAGGAGAGTTTTTAAATAAGCAGCACGTACTGTAAGTCGATTTCAGAGGTGGAAGAAGTAGTCAAGTAGAAGTAAAACAATACTACAGTGTAGAAATACTCGTCAGTTTTAACATTTAATGAAGGATTAAAACGGGGATGTCAAACTCAAATACACAGTGGGCCAAAATTAAAAAATGGGTACTAGTCGAGGGCCGGACTGGTTCAACGTTTATAGCAAAACGTATTGAAATGAACTTATTGCACATATTAAACCTGGAACTAACAAAGCTTAAATGATTGCCTATAAAAACAACATTAAATAATCAGTTGCATTCATTTCTTATGTCTCTATGTGCAGCTTTTCCGGAGTCATTTCTTATGATTACATTTTTCAACAGCTTCAAAAAAACTATTTCCCTCAAAGAAAAAACCAAACATGCTCTGTTGTCTCAAGAAGGAAAGTGCAGAAGGAAACATCCATGTAAACTGAGGGTGTTTCTCAATCGCGAGTAAAGCTGCTTCAGAGCCACTATTTCAAGCATACTACGTCATCGAGTGCCGCCGAAGTACTGTTCCGATGTAAGAGGCGGGGCCTCTCATATGACGCACACCTGCACACTTGCTAGCGTGTTCCACACTTTGGGTGTTTCTCAATGTGGAGTACGCTTGCTTGGTAGCACATGTCTGCCGAGCATCTTGCTTCAGAAGCGAGGCAAGAATACTTCCTGGCATTCGGAAAACGAAGAGTGGAACACGCTAGCAAGTGTGCAGGTGTGCGTCATATAAGAGGCCCCGCCTCCTTACATCTTCCGCCACAGATTTGGGGAAATTGGTCCGTGCGCAAAGCATTGTGGGATTTTAAGACCGCGAAGTCTACTCATGTGCAGCCTCGAAATTTCTCCAAACGGAGTACGCCGGGCTCGGTAGATTTCCAAGTATACTGGACATTGGAACAGTACTTCGGCGGCACTCGATGACGTAGTATGCTTGAAATAGTGGCTCTGAAGCAGCTTTACTCGACATTGAGAAACACTCTTTGTTTTCCGAACGCCAGGAAGTATTCTTGACTCGCTTCTGAAGCAAGATGCTCGGCAGACATGTGCTACCAAGCAAGCGTACTCGCAATTGAGAAACACCCTCAGTGTGCTGCTCTGTGATGCTAGTTCAGATACTTGGCATCTCATCTTGGGTGCAAGTTCATCAATGTTTGGGCTCAGGCTCTGAGCTGAGGAGACCCTCAGGATGGAGTGAAGGTGTGCGTGCAATATACCGGAGGGCCAGATCTAATAGTAATTAAGAATTATCCTGCGGGCCGAAATTAAATCCACCAAGGGCCTGATTTGGCCCCCGAGCCTTGAGTTTGACACATGTGGTTTAAAACATATTACCACCAAAACTAACAACTAGCTAAAGTCAAAGGGCTCGTTCTGAAGGATGGAATATTCTACAGAAGATCCTTCAGAACAATTATGGAAACAAATGTATTTCTTTGCATTTAAAAATAAATGTTGAGAATAGAGTCGAAGTTTTCGTAGCGCAAGGACTTCTTAACCACTTAGGGAAATAAAAAGGTTGAAACCAACTAAAATAGGAAGGAAGGATGACAGGAAAGACCTAAAAAAGGAAGCAAGGAATGAAAGATGGAACGAAGGAAGAAAGATAAGAACAAACAAAGGAAGGACAGACGGAAAGAAACAGGAAGGAAGGAGAGGAGACAAGAAGGAAAGGAAGAACCAAGAGAGACATATAGGAAGGTAGGAAAGAAGGGACCAAGGAAGGAAGGTAGGAGACAAGAAAGAAACTATAGGAGGGAGAAACAAACCAAGAGTAGGAAGGAAGGAGGAAACCAGGGAAGGAACCAAGGAAGGAAGGAAATAATGTACCACTTGGACTCTGCATAGTGCCAGGTGTAATACAAATATACAATCATGAATTTCCAGAATGAAGTCGCAATTTTGAAAACAAAATAAAGTGCAATTTGCTGTTTTGAAAATACATTTCAAATCTCGAGAGTAAAATGGAAATGAAAAGAATAATAACTTCTCATATTTAAAAAAAGTATTATGTTTTGTAGAATTGTTTCATCATGTATGGGTCAGGTTTTCTCTCCACCTGTAGAGATGCAGCTATGAAAGTGCGTAACAAAAATTAAACAACAAACCAATGAACTATAAACCATATAATATATCATTGCAATTGTTGGGGAATCATTTGCCCTGCATGTCCTCCTCCTTCGCCCTGCATGTCCTCCTCCTTCGCCCTCTGACGCAGATGACCAGCCTTGTTATTGTTACCAGTTTGTGACCGGGCAGCTCTCGGTCAGAGATAGTTATTGTTGTGGGACACCTGGAACACATCCTTCTCTGGGGGTAGATGACCCCGAGCCATAACCGACAACTAATGTGATTCAGTGTCCTCAGCTGTTTATTCTCTCTATTGAAGAATGTTGATCATTACACTCTGAACTAGTTAAAACCTGGAGCTACAGGAGGGGTCTGCAGAATTGATTGTGGCATCTCTACCGTGTGGTCAGACCGTGGCACGTGACATGTCGCGTGAATTCTCCGGCCGAAGCTCCAAATAAACCGTCAGTGTTTTCCATCAAAGCTCCAGCTCTCCATCGTGTCTCTCTGAGTCCTGACTCCTATTGCTTCAGAAGTTTCCCCCACAGCAATATGGTATATTTGTTGTTTAAATAAATACAGTTGAAGTATTTAATGAAAGCAGGTGGTGTGGGTCAGTTATCATAAAGTGAACACTTTTCACTGCCGTGCTCGACAGATTTGTGAGTGAAACGCAACGTCTGTAATTTACTGGAAATTCTTGTAAATCAACGTTTTGATGTAAGCGGGGACTCCCTGGTTTCCCCTCAGGACCCCAACCTGTCACTCAGCGTTTGGGGGGGGGGGGGGCAGTCCTCTCCTAAACGGTAATTTATGTGTTGTTGTGAGGACAAATTGCTGCAGGAGGTGCACCATTAGCTAAACTGCATTTCACAGCGACGTGTTTTCACCTGCAGCTCAACTATGCCAACAATGTCAAAACTCAGACAGAGACACTGTGTGGGGGGGAGAGTAGTTTTATAGAGGGGAGTGAGGGACTGGCTGTATAAAGGGGGGAGAGAGTAATCATGAACAATTTACACATACTGTACATGTACATATTGCAGCCTAACTCTACTCTATATATTACTTTTAATTGCAAGCCACTGTACTGAATTTGTATTAATATATATTACACTAGGGTTTGTATATTAGAAAGTATTCAAATGTATTGTGTATATTTGATAATTTCAGAAACAGGTTTATTTCCAGGTAGGGTGACACGTACGAGGAATTTGACTTGATGTCGTGGTGCATACATATATATTGTTTTTACATTAATAATGCTTATCTTTACTTTATTCTTAATAACTTTGTAATTCTTGTCCGTCTGTCTACCAGTTATATAATATGTAAAGATTGAGTCGTTTTTTTGACATTTATCAATACATTTCGTATTCACCGTTCATCAATTTTACCTTTCAACTACATCCTTAAAATGTTATATTGTATATTTATTGGACATTTTTACACTCAATTTTCAGGCATTCTTTTCCTAATATGTATTGGACTGAATTGGGGAATTTATATCTGTTAGTACTTTTATTGTCTTGCAGATGGCTCATTCATTTGTACCTGAAGGTTTGTTTCCTCTCCTCCTTCATAACAAACAGCGCAGCGCCCCCGTGTGGCTGAACGCTGAACTACACGCATCACACATGAGCAGCACAACAGAGCTTTTAATTAAGAAAGTAAAAACGATTGAACTACTTACACTATATATACTGTTTAATGTCCTTATACACTTTACCCTCTGCATATATGTTATATTTCACATACAGTATATTTAGGGGAATATTGTCCTATTTTCCCAGACTTTTTATCTGCATTTCTTTTTCAGTTAGCACCTGGTTTTAGACGAATAATCTTTTCTCTGCTTTTTGTATCCTCGTGGTTATTTCTAGTTTTCATGTTAACGTTTTTTGTGAATTCTCTGTCATTGCACATGATTTTTTAACTAGGTTTGTGTCTCTTTGAGGTCATTATGCATCTATTTTAAGTCATTTGTACCATACGCTTTCTAGCATTTTGTACATCATTTTAATGTTAATTATGTCTGTATTTAAAGCACCTGATGAGTGTGCTTATGTTTTCCCTGCGTCTGGTCCCTCAGTGTTTTATTAGTCATGTTAGTGAACATCTCATGCTCTCCAGTTTATCTCTTATTCTTTGCTAATTGCTCCATAACAGAAGCATCAAGCCTCCACATTCATTAACAAAGGATGAAAATGAAGTGTTGGCGCCACATCTGCTCCCGAGCCCTCAGCGTCTGTAAATATGTGCGAACGTCTCCGAGTTATTACAATACAATTTCCATTATCTTACATTACTGCAGAGGTAAAAAAAACGATCTTTAATCACAGAGTGGGGAATTAAAAAATGAGCACGAAGCTGCGGCGTTTCTATTTGTGGCAGCGGAGAGGTGTTTCATCGCAGTCACCTCAGACTTAAGGTGAAAATTGCACCCTGGGGGAAACAGCTTTGGTGGTGATGGAGGGGGGGGGGGGGGGGGGGGGGGGGGGTAGTTCATCGTCCCTTTGGCTTTGTCTCTTTGTCTCTAGATCGTCCCCAAAAACCACATCTGTACAAGAGCGGATCTGATTCTGTCTGTTTTTCATCTTTTTGTGGTTTCATTTCTTGATAAATGTTGATTTAAAGGGGAACTATTCTTCTCAATTCAGGTTCATATCAGTATGTAGTGTCTCTACTTTAAAGAGTCCTCTCCTGCTGATGTTCAGGTGTATATCAGTATGTAGTGTCTCTACTTTAAAGAGTCCTCTCCTGCTGATGTTCAGGTGTATATCAGTATGTAGTGTCTCTACTTTAAAGAGTCCTCTCCTGCTGATGTTCAGGTGTATATCAGTATGTAGTGTCTCTACTTTAAAGAGTCCTCTCCTTCTGATGTTCAGGTGTATATCAGTATGTAGTCCTCTACTTTAAAGAGTCCTCTCCTGCTGATGTTCAGGTGTATATCAGTATGTAGTGTCTCTACTTTAAAGAGTCCTCTCCTTCTGATGTTCAGGTGTATATCAGTATGTAGTGCCTCTACTTTAAAGAGTCCTCTCCTGCTGATGTTCAGGTGTATATCAGTATGTAGTGTCTCTACTTTAAAGAGTCCTCTCCTGCTGATGTTCAGGTGTATATCAGTATGTAGTGCCTCTACTTTAAAGAGTCCTCTCCTGCTGATGTTCAGGTGTATATCAGTATGTAGTGTCTCTACTTTAAAGAGTTCTCTCCTGCTGATGTTCAGGTGTATATCAGTGTGTAGTGTCTCTACTTTAAAGAGTCCTCTCCTGCTGATGTTCAGGTGTATATCAGTATGTAGTGTCTCTACTTTAAAGAGTCCTCTCCTGCTGATGTTCAGGTGTATATCAGTATGTAGTGTCTCTGCTTTAAAGAGTCCTCTCCTGCTGATGTTCAGGTGTATATCAGTATGTAGTGTCTCTACTTTAAAGAGTCCTCTCCTGCTGATGTTCAGGTGTATATCAGTGTGTAGTGTCTCTACTTTAAAGAGTCCTCTCCTGCTGATGTTCAGGTGTATATCAGTATGTAGTGTCTCTACTTTAAAGAGTCCTCTCCTGCTGATGTTCAGGTGTATATCAGTATGTAGTGTCTCTACTTTAAAGAGTCCTCTCCTGCTGATGTTCAGGTGTATATCAGTATGTAGTGTCTCTACTTTAAAGAGTCCTCTCCTGCTGATGTTCAGGTGTATATCAGTGTGTAGTGTCTCTACTTTAAAGAGTCCTCTCCTGCTGATGTTCAGGTGTATATCAGTATGTAGTGTCTCTACTTTAAAGAGTCCTCTCCTTCTGATGTTCAGGTGTATATCAGTATGTAGTGCCTCTACTTTAAAGAGTCCTCTCCTGCTGATGTTCAGGTGTATATCAGTATGTAGTGTCTCTACTTTAAAGAGTCCTCTCCTGCTGATGTTCAGGTGTATATCAGTATGTAGTGCCTCTACTTTAAAGAGTCCTCTCCTGCTGATGTTCAGGTGTATATCAGTATGTAGTGTCTCTACTTTAAAGAGTTCTCTCCTGCTGATGTTCAGGTGTATATCAGTGTGTAGTGTCTCTACTTTAAAGAGTCCTCTCCTGCTGATGTTCAGGTGTATATCAGTATGTAGTGTCTCTACTTTAAAGAGTCCTCTCCTGCTGATGTTCAGGTGTATATCAGTATGTAGTGTCTCTGCTTTAAAGAGTCCTCTCCTGCTGATGTTCAGGTGTATATCAGTATGTATGTCTCTACTTTAAAGAGTCCTCTCCTGCTGATGTTCAGGTGTATATCAGTGTGTAGTGTCTCTACTTTAAAGAGTCCTCTCCTGCTGATGTTCAGGTGTATATCAGTATGTAGTGTCTCTACTTTAAAGAGTCCTCTCCTGCTGATGTTCAGGTGTATATCAGTATGTAGTGTCTCTACTTTAAAGAGTCCTCTCCTGCTGATGTTCAGGTGATATCAGTATGTAGTGTCTCTACTTTAAAGAGTCCTCTCCTGCTGATGTTCAGGTGTATATCAGTATGTAGTGTCTCTACTTTAAAGAGTCCTCTCCTGCTGATGTTCAGGTGTATATCAGTATGTAGTGTCTCTACTTTAAAGAGTCCTCTCCTGCTGATGTTCAGGTGTATATCAGTATGTAGTGTCTCTACTTTAAAGAGTCCTCTCCTGCTGATGTTCAGGTGTATATCAGTATGTAGTGTCTCTACTTTAAAGAGTCCTCTCCTGCTGATGTTCAGGTTATATCAGTATGTAGTGTCTCTACTTTAAAGAGTCCTCTCCTGCTGATGTTCAGGTGTATATCAGTATGTAGTGTCCTACTTTAAAGAGTCCTCTCCTGCTGATGTTCAGGTGTATATCAGTATGTAGTGTCTCTACTTTAAAGAGTCCTCTCCTGCTGATGTTCAGGTGTATATCAGTATGTAGTGTCTCTACTTTAAAGAGTCCTCTCCTGCTGATGTTCAGGTGTATATCAGTATGTAGTGTCTCTACTTTAAAGAGTCCTCTCCTGCTGATGTTCAGGTGTATATCAGTATGTAGTGTCTCTACTTTAAGAGTCCTCTCCTGCTGATGTTCAGGTGTATATCAGTATGTAGTGTCTCTACTTTAAAGAGTCCTCTCCTGCTGATGTTCAGGTGTATATCAGTATGTAGTGTCTCTACTTTAAAGAGTCCTCTCCTGCTGATGTTCAGGTGTATATCAGTATGTAGTGTCTCTACTTTAAAGAGTCCTCTCCTGCTGAGTTCATGTTCGGTGTATATCAGTATGTAGTGTCTCTACTTTAAAAAGTCCTCTCCTGCTGATGTTCAGGTGTATATCAGTATGTAGTGTCTCTACTTTAAAGAGTCCTCTCCTGCTGATGTTCAGGTGTATATCAGTATGTAGTGTCTCTACTTTAAAGAGTCCTCTCCTGCTGATGTTCAGGTGTATATCAGTATGTAGTGTCTCTACTTTAAGAGTCCTCTCCTGCTGATGTTCAGGTGTATATCAGTATGTAGTGTCTTTGCCTTTTAAGCCTTTTCAGACCATTAACATGCACTAAAACCTACATAGCACTACAGGAGAAGGGAGAACCCCTAAAAGCACAATAGGGCCTTTTTAAGAGTTTAACAGGTAGGATTTTTTTTAAATAAATCACACAATACATCATTTTTCTTTGGAGAATTATTTGAAAGATAGACAAACAAAATAAAAAGACTTACTGCTTCATCCCTCTTCACTTCAACAGCAGGACAATCAAACATAATGATATACTTTTGTAGTTTCAAAAAAAGCCTCCATCGTGGATACCGTTATGTTAAAGTGTAACGTTAGACAGTAGAGACACATATTGGGCCGAGCACAATCTCAGTAAAGAAAAGATAATAAACCAACACAATAATAATAAGATGATGTTGAGATGTACCTACATAAATACATAAATTCAGATCTATACATTTTGAAATATTTTCTTTGGAGAGTTATTTTAAAGATGGGCTTGCTCTTAAATCCAACATTTAAAAAAGCAAGCAAATAAAACAACATGAGACACGGTTGATGTTAGTACTCACTTTAAAAAAAGCTTAAATAAACCCTTTAACCTTACAGTATGATGCATGTTTGGCAGATTCATTACAAATCTTTGCACAATCCCAGTTCAAAAATACAATAATCCAGCCGTGGTTTGCTGCTAACGTCTGTGTCGCCGAGGTACGTCCCGCTAGCGTCTGTGTCACTGAGGTACGTCCCGCTAACGTCTGTGTCGCTGAGGTACGTCCCGCTAACGTCTGTGTCACTGAGGTACGTCCCGCTAACGTCCGTGTCACAGAGGTACGTCCCGCTAACGTCTGTGTCGCTGAGGTACGTCCCGCTAACGTCTGTGTCACTGAGGTACGTCCCGCTAACGTCTGTGTCGCTGAGGTACGTCCCGCTAACGTCCGTGTCACCGAGGTACGTCCCGCTAACGTCTGTGTCACCGAGGTACGTCCCGCTAACGTCTGTGTCACCGAGGTACGTCCCGCTAACGTCTGTGTCACCGAGGTACGTCCCGCTAACGTCTGTGTCGCCGAGGTACGTCCCGCTAACGTCTGTGTCGCCGAGGTACGTCCCGCTAACGTCTGTGTCGCCGAGGTACGTCCCGCTAGCGTCTGTGTCGCCGAGATACGTCCCGCTAACGTCTGTGTCGCCGAGGTACGTCCCGCTAACGTCTGTGTCGCTGAGGTACGTCCCGCTAACGTCTGTGTCGCTGAGGTACGTCCCGCTAACGTCTGTGTCACTGAGGTACGTCCCGCTAACGTCTGTGTCGCTGAGGTACGTCCCGCTAACGTCTGTGTCACTGAGGTACGTCCCGCTAACGTCTGTGTCACTGAGATACGTCCCGCTAACGTCTGTGTCGCTGAGGTACGTCCCGCTAACGTCCGTGTCACCGAGGTACGTCCCGCTAACGTCTGTGTCACGAGGTACGTCCCGCTAAATGCCGTCTGAAAAGCATCCGGAGGTTTTTTAATCCACTCTCTTTTAAATCAGTTATTGTTGAGATGTACGGTGGCCCACAGGTGCCAGCGCGCTACAACGACCCAGAACATTTCCAATTAGAGAAACAGGCTGCAGCTGTTCAATCCCCAGGAGCAATTTGGGGTGAAGTGTCTCAGGGACACAACGACATGCAGTGGGGTTTGAACCTGTGACCCCCTGATCCCAACACCTACGCACAACCCACTGCGCCACACGCCTCCACGCTACATGATCCCTTCTGATATTATTTTAAGTGTCCCTGAAGCATGGTGTTCATGTGTAAAGTTGTTGTTTCTTCATTTGCGTGTGAACCACATTTGTTTTTTTAAGTAGAGCGCGTTTCTCCGAATGGAAGTGTTTTGGGTCGTTGTAGCACGATGTTTAATAAGAACTGGATACAGCGTGGGAGGCGGGGTCTCGTTCTTTCCTATGAGAGCTGCTCATTGGCTCATGAGGACAAAATGGCCCAACTTTTGAGAGAGCGAAACATCACAGATTACCCATCATGCCTAGCTGTCAGAGCAGAAAACCTGTGGGTGTTTCTCAATCGCGAGTAAAGCTGCTTCCGAGCCACTATTTCAAGCATACTACGTCATCGAGTGCCGCCGAAGTACTGTTCCAATCTCCAGCATACTTGGAATTCTACCGAGCCCGGCGTACTCCATTTGGAGAAATATCGAGGCTGCACATGAGTAGACTTCGCGGTCTTAAAAATCCCCACAATGCTTTGCGCACGGACCAATTTCCCCAAATCTGTGGCGGAAGATGTAAGGAGCGGGGCCTCTCATATGACGCACACCTGCACACTTGCTAGCCTGTTCCACTCTTGTTTTCCGAATGCCAGGAAGTATTCTTGCCTCGCTTCTGAAGCAAGATGCTCGGCAGACATGTGCTACCAAGCAAGCGTACTCCACATTGAGAAACACCCTGTATGTGCGCTCATAGAGCATGCACCCTTAAGCCCCGCCCCCGAGCTCCCACTCTCGCTCAGTAGAATGAATGGAGACAGAAAATAAATCTGGATTCGGCTTTTAGTGCATTTTACAACTTTAAGGACCGAATGATTTTAATAAGGGATATAAGATAGTTCATACTGGGAAGTTTTATTTAGTTTAAAAAAAAGTATCCGCTGATTTACAGACGTCTCTTTCCCGATGTTAGTCAATGGGGAAAAGTCTTTCTGGGCCGGGTGACGTCACGGACTGATACGGAAGTTGTAGTTTGGAAACAACGAATATTTTCCTCAGAGTCCGGCGCACTTCCTGGGGGCTTGGTTTGCACCTGTGGGCCACCGTACAGATGTACCTGATGATAAAGATGTTTCTCTGCAAATCAATATTTCTACGTTTCCTATTCCCGCTTCGTGCAGCAACAATCTTTGCTCGTTCCTTTTCTTCTGAAACACGATGAAACATTTCTTTGATTCTAAAAAAAAAACATTTGGGGAGGTTTTCCCTTAAATGCAAAATCCAGATTTCATACATTTTCTTTTATATCTTTGGCGAGTTTTGTTTAAGATGGACAAGAACAAAAAAACATACTTACTGCTTCCTCCCTCTGCATTTCACCAGCAGGCACACGAACAAGTAGGGCTGTGCAATTCATCGTATTTTAATCGCAATTACGATTTTGGCCTGCCACAATTATTATTATATATCATATTTGATCTCATTCATTTTGGTCTCATTTATTTGTATTTATCATATTTATATATGTTTAGTAGCTTGGGGAAGTGCGCTCCAAAATATTTGTTTATTGGTATTTATTATTTTGATATTATTTATTTAAATGTATAATTTATTTTTGTATTGGTTTTTCAGTTGAATTATACGTTCAGGGAAATCAACAGTTAAAAAGATACTGTTCAAATTATATTTCTATTTGTTTTAAAGTTCAATAAATGGATGTTTTCAAAGTCAATGATATCGTATTTAATATCGTGATATCAATTATTGACCCAAATAATCGTGATGATGATTTTTGCCATAATCCGCACAGCCCTACAAACAAATACCATGAAACACTTTGGATGTTAGTTTTGAAATGTAACAATGCTCCCCAAAACAATAACACAATGCAGCCGTGGCTTGGTGCTGAAGTCCGTGTCCGAGCGCTGAGGTTTCTCCATAAATTAAAAGTTTGAAAACCATCCGAAGGTTTTTCTTATTCCTTGTCAGCAGTTGTATCGTTGAGATGTACCTGATAATAATAAAGAAGTTTCTCGTATCCCAGGTCGTGGTTTCTTTTTGCTTTAAAGGAGAGAGTCTGGAACCACGACCACGCTGCGTAGAAAGCGATCGGAGCGTCTAAGTGAGGAGGCACCAGGGCGTCAGGTCCGTGTCGCACTGCAGGCGCACGCTGATGACGGTGCACGGAGCGCCGCTGATGCTCAGGTCCCGCCTCGACTCCACCTCGTACCGCAGGTTCGACAGACCCCCCTCCGGATCCACCTTAAACTGCTCCTGCAGGGGGAGGGAGAGGGGGAGGGGGAGGGGGAGGAAGAGGGGGAGGAAGAGGGGGAGGAAGAGTTAAGATATTTTATTTAAATGTTTTTTTATTTTTATGAGTATTTTGTTTCTTTTATTACACATTTTTATATATATGTTTATTTAGTATGGCTATTTTATTTCAGAGAATTTAGAGTTTTACATTTTATTTAATATATTTTTCTTATACTTTTATATAAATAAAAGTATATAATAGATTGTTTCACACAGGTTTATTATGAATATTCTTTTCTTTAACATTTTCTTTATCCTTTATTGATCCTTGATTGATTTATGACACAGATTAAGGAATATTAGGATTTTTTTAGACCAATGAATTCAATGCTTTTTAACGATATATAATATTATATTTTTCTTATAACACAGAGAGCGATGCAGCGGAGTTGATCTCTGAGTTACAGCCAACAGATTTATTTATTAAAATGTTTGTTTTTTATTATTTCTGGTGAGTTTTGAGCAGCTTTCCTGATTTTGTTTTACTGTTTAAAATACCATTTTTTTTTAAATCAACAGATTACAAGATGAGCGGGCTTTCAGTGTTATACGATTTTTGAATAAACTTAAATAGATGTTTTTAATGCCACTAAAGATGACATTAGCCGCTTTCACACCAAGTACTTTGCCGTACTTAGTACCCAGCACTTAGTACCCAGCACTTAGTTCCCTGCACTTAGTTCCCAGCACTTAGTTCCCAGCACTTAGTTCCCAGCACTTAGTTCCCAGCACTTAGTTCCCAGCACTTAGTTCCCTGCACTTAGTTCCCAGCACTTAGTTCCCAGCACTTAGTTCCCTGCACTTAGTACCCTGCACTTAGTACCCAGCACTTAGTTCCCAGCACTTAGTTCCCAGCACTTAGTTCCCAGCACTTAGTTCCCAGCACTTAGGACCCAGCACTTAGGACCCAGCACTTAGTACCCAGCACTTAGTACCCAGCACTTAGTACCCTCATGGAACAAAAG
This sequence comes from Trematomus loennbergii, assembly GCA_012861695.1. Taxonomy (NCBI): domain Eukaryota; kingdom Metazoa; phylum Chordata; class Actinopteri; order Perciformes; family Nototheniidae; genus Trematomus; species Trematomus loennbergii. The sequence continues at coordinate 643,265 of JAAOOA010000136.1, forward strand.
AGCTGATCGCGTTCACACCGGAATAAGTTCCCTGAGGGAGGATTATGCAAATGAGCCGCTGACGTCACTTCTTCTTCTTCTGCTTTGGGTTTACTGGCAGGCCGCAAACCACTTCACGGCGTATACTGCCACCCGGAGTCCCCGGCCGGAAGTCCCCGGAGTTGGGGAAGGCTTCAGAGTAAATCTCCAGAACGCCGACACCTCCTCATCTCCACCGCTCCCATGTTTTATTTTGTGTTGCCATAAGTTATTCTCTCTGCGTTTGTGCGTGGGGCTAATGCTAATGCTAATAATGCTAATGCCAGCAAATAAAATGGCGGCTTCACAAAACATTTCCGAGTTTTACGGGGCGTGGTTTGCAATTCGCCCAGCCAATCAGAAATTGGTACTTCTTTCTCCCCAGGATAGTCCCACCTCTCTAGCAGGGACTACAGATGGGGGTAAAAGTTCTCTGAACTAAGTTCTCCTTTTTGGTGTGAACGCAAAATTCCAGGCACTATCGGAACTAAACGGGAAACGTACGGGTAAAAGTACTCCGGTGTGAACGCTCCTATTTAAGACTAAAAACCTTTCTTTAAAAAAAAAAGCCTTTCTATTACGCCTCTTGCAGCACTTTGGGATTACTTTTAGCAATGAAAGGTGTTTTAAAAATAACATATATTATTATTATTATTATTTTGAGAGATACATTTGCACTTTTCTCGTACCTGTTTCTGAGAGGCGACTCTCTTCTGGTCTCTTTTCCCCAGGCCGAGTCGTGGATGTGGAGAAATGTTTTATATCCCGTCGTGATGCCGCTCGGCCTGAACAGCTGAGAAAACAACACAAATATCTTAAAAAGTGAACACAAAATGCACCTTAAATCACTAAATGCACCTTAAATCACTAAATGCACCTTAAATCACTAAATGCACCTTAAATCACTAAATGCACCTTAAATCACTAAATGCACCTTAAATCACTAAATGCACCTTAAATCACAAAATGAACCTTAAATCACTAAATGCACCTTAAATCACTAAATGCACCTTAAATCACTAATGAACCTTAAATCACTAAATGAACCTTAAATCACTAAATGCACCTTAAATCACTAAATGCACCTTAAATCACTAAATGCACCTTAAATCACTAAATGAACCTTAAATCACTAAATGCACCTTAAATCACTAAATGAACCTTAATCACTAAATGCACCTTAAATCACTAAATGCACCTTAAATCACTAAATACACCTTAAATCACTAAATGAACCTTAAATCACTAAATGAACCTTAAATCACTAAATGAAGCCTTGGTTTTATCATAAAAACTGAGACAAACATGTTGTCAGCTGTTTTTAGCTTTAATATATCATTGCCTCTCTGACCAATTCTCCTCCAATGTTACAGCAATGTCAGAACAATATCCTTGTTTCCAACAAAACCAACACAAGTGTGCTCATAGTCGCCTCCTTGGTGCACTCCCTGAAGGGGTTGCTGGCAGAGGGAACGCATATTTGCTACAAATCCTTTTAGCGGCAGCCCTCAGGGGGATCACGGTCAGATGGTTTAAAACCTGAACCTCCAACGTGTAACGATTGGATCCAGAAGTTTTGGGAGTTATACGAAATGGAGGAAATCACATATGCGCCTTACGGCTTCAGAAACCAACATTTTCAAAAGAGATGGAGGTGTGTAATGCCCCTGCTAGTATACACTTCATACAATATGACCAAGGTCAAGTCCTCTAAACTTACCATCTTGATTCATTTGTTTATTCTTTTCTCCCCTTAATTGTTATTATTTATGACTATGCAAGTTTCTTCTTGTTTTCTTTTGGTCTTGTCAATTATCTCTGTATTGGTTTCGCACGACGGCCAGTCTGTGTACACTGGCCTACAGGGTGGTCTACAGGGTGGTCCTTAGTGCCATGTACATTTTCAAATTCATTTATTTTAAGCTCCAACCACCGGAATTCATTATGATAGTCAAGAAAACTCTCCTGGTGAATTTTATTCAAATTCCAACAACATGTACCCCTCCCTCATCAACCTGGAAGTTGAGCCTCACGTAGGGTGGTCCTTAACATTGAAAGTGGGAACGTCTAAGCTCCAACCCCCAGAATTCATTCTATTAGTCAAGAAAACTCTCCTGGTGAATGTGGGGGTTGGAGCTTAGACTTTCCCACTTTCAATTTGAAGGACCTACTGGCCTACTAGTAAGGTCTCATTTTCGATACAGAATTCTCTCTCACTCGCCCTTTCTTGCATTAAGCAAGGGCGCAAGATACCCCCAGCTAAACCAATCGGTTGCATCTCATCCCCTCAGCCAATCACAGCACACCCGCAAACGTTTCAATCTGCTCCTTCTCTCCCCTGCCAGCATCGTTCAGGAGAATTGATGCAACCCTCCTCCACCTCCTCTCCCTCCTCCACCCTCCTCCTCCTCCTCCTCCTCCTCCTCCCCCCTCCTCCTCCACCTCCCCTCCACCTTCAGTTTCATCAGATCCAAGGCAGCCCAGAAGAACCCCTCATCACTCCGGATTGTATTTCCCTTTAGTACTCACCACCAGTGTCGAGACCCCGGGGGGTTTCCTCTTTCTAATCGCTTCTCCTCCCCCTTCATTCATCACAGTATGATGGTGTTATGTCAAGTCTTGACCTTCTCAATATAACTATGATTTAATTAAAGTTTCCAGATATTGGAAGAGGCCCATGAGTCTCTTTGCTAATTATCAATGGTCTTTGCAATTAACAGCAGATGTACCCATGTTAAGTAAATTGGCAAAGGTCAGGGAACTCCAAGAGAGGTCTTCCTCAGATATAATACAGTTAAAGTCTTGTTAGTTAGTGGTTCATATCCAGCATGCATTAGCTAGAAACGATAAGGATGTTGGTGTGTTAGTTAAATGTAAAGAAATGTACGTGCGCTCATGTGCAGACGATATATATAGTTTGTTAATTGGATAATTCATATCCTGCAAGGCTCCTAAAGACTTCATGAGATAATGACCTTTTGACATCTGGAACTTCTTACATGTTGCTCTGATGTTGGTGCGTCCAAGTTTAGGAGACCTGACAATGTGTGTGCGTTAAGTGAGGGATAATGTGCAGCGACGCGGTCATTATGGGTAAAAGAACACGACAGCTGATCAGGAGCCCGACGCGAAGCGGAGGGATCTAGATCAGCATGAAGGTGTTCTCCATAATGACCAAGTCGCTGCAAATTATCCCGCTTATCACATGGCCACATTCTCAACAAAGTAATGATATGACTCCACTATTAATTGAAATGCTTTTATGGATTTAGAAAATGATTTTATTGATTGAAAAAATAGTTGTATGTATTGATTTAAATTGAGATGCATCCGCTAAGAAAAATAGTCCGTTGTTACCGTTTGAACTAACGTAGCAACGGCAGGAACTGCTTCGATAGCGTTTTGAGGACCTTTTTGATTACAGATTTGAAAACATCGTTGCTTGCTTTAAAAGTAGCACAATTCATTGTCAAACCTTGGAAAGTATCTAGATATCCCTGCCCTCATGCCAAAGTAACTGGCAGCTGAATATGTGTCGCCGTTTGATGTTATGTCTGGACCGCTGCGTAAAAAGGAGGGTTTCTGCCCGTTACTTCTCCGCTGCTTTCTTGTCGGTTAGTTAGAAAAGTAGAAAAGCCAAACTGTATACAGTTCAATCGAACGGACTTGTTTGTTGACCAATCAGAATCGAGTATTCAACTAAGCCATGTAATAAACATGATTAGGGAACATGTTCGTGTCATTTAGAAACCTATAAGTGTCCTGTGTTTCTGAATATTCGCGGGAGCATTTCTGCGATTGGTTGCTGTGAAGCAAGGTAATGTTTCCCCATTGTTGTTTGGTGGTGTGCAACTAAATAATAATGATTAATCTCACTATATCTGTGGTTTCATTGAGTGCTGGATCCCACAACAATGGGGTCTAATCTCAAAAACGTTATTGTTCATACGGCAATAAATATGTTATCAACTACGAACTAAGTCTCTCCTGATTGGAATAAAATCCACATGTTGATTTTCTACCTGTAACTCTGCTTTCCTCAGTCTTCTGTAGAACTCGTCGTCTTCTCGTCCCAACCCCAGAACCTGTTCGACATCCCGTTGCACTGGAAAAAGAAAACAAAATGTTATTTATTTCTTCATCAGAGATAACAAGGTAGCCGGTTGCTCAAACTTTCTTCCCCTTTCGCCTTGTACTTTAGGGAAGTCAACAATAAGGTAACGCTCGCAATTGCTCAAGATGAAGGTTTTGCTCAATCGCAAAAACCTTAATAAATCATTATATATTTATATTTCTGTCATTCTTTTCTGTCAGATTAAAAAAAAAATGTGCAAATCAATTATTTTATTGGTGATGTACCATTAATATGTTGAATAAATAAGAATAAAAGCCTTAATAAATATATGTTACATACATATTTTATTTTGAATTATTATGTACATATTATCCTATTTATTTATATTATTAAACAATTATAATATATGTATTAATTTAGCTGTTGGATTTAAGTTAAAGGTCCCCTATTATACTTCATCAATATATCACAGGTCTCAGATATATCCAGAGCCTGTCTCTGATTGGCTGAAACACCAAACAGATCATGGCAGCATTACCCATAATCCCCTCTGTTTCAGCCCTGTTTCCAAAGTGCTGATTCTCTGTCTGATACTTTAGATGAAAATAAGGAGCCCCTCCCACGCCCCTCTGAGAGACATTTGGTTACAAAGAACTCAATGGTGCTCTAGGAGGAGATTCAGGTGATAAGGGGGGGGGGGGGGGGGTTACCTTGGTTGCTGATTGGCTAATGGTTACACAAGACAAAACATCGTTATGACATCATCAAGTGGCCAAAATCTGATCAGCTCATTTTCAGACAGGTTTTTTATAGAAATGGATCAAAAGAGAGAGAATCTTTGTTCCTGAAACTTTCAGAGTCTCTTTCCACAGAGGGGACACATGTTGATGAAGAAGAGACATGAAGAAGAGGGGACACATGGTGATGAAGAAGAGACATGAAGAAGAGGGGACACATGTTGATGAAGAAGAGACATGAAGAAGAGGGGACACATGTTGATGTAGAAGAGACATGAAGAGGGGACACATGTTGATGAAGAAGAGACATGAAGAAGAGGGGACACATGGTGATGAAGAAGAGACATGAAGAAGAGGGGACACATGTTGATGAAGAAGAGACATGAAGAAGAGGGGACACATGTTGATGTAGAAGAGACATGAAGAAGAGGGGACACATGTTGATGAAGAAGAGACATGAGGAAGAGGGGACACATGTTGATGAAGAGGAGACATGAAGAAGAGGGGACACATGTTGATGTAGAAGAGACATGAAGAAGAGGGGACACATGTTGATGTAGAAGAGACATGAAGAAGAGGGACACATGTTGATGAAGAAGAGACATGAAGAAGAGGGGACACATGTTGATGTAGAAGAGACATGAAGAAGAGGGACACATGTTGATGTAGAAGAGACATGAAGAAGAGGGGACACATGTTGATGTAGAAGAGACATGAAGAAGAGGGGACACATGTGATGAAGAAGAGACATGAAGAAGAGGGGACACATGTTGATGTAGAAGAGACATGAAGAAGAGGGGACACATCTTGATGAAGAAGAGACATGAAGAAGAGGGGACACATGTTGATGAAGAGACATGAAGAAGAGGGGACACATGTTGATGTAGAAGAGACATGAAGAAGAGGGGACACATGTTGATGAAGAAGAGACATGAAGAAGAGGGGACACGTGTTGATGTAGAAGAGACATGAAGAAGAGGGGACACATGTTGATGAAGAAGAGACATGAAGAAGAGGGGACACATGTTGATGAAGAAGAGACATGAAGAAGAGGGGACACATGTTGATGAAGAAGAGACATGAAGAAGAGGGGACACATGTTGATGTAGAAGAGACATGAAGAAGAGGGGACACATGTTGATGAAGAAGAGACATGAAGAGAGGGGACACATGTTGATGTAGAAGAGACATGAAGAAGAGGGGACACATGTTGATGAAGAAGAGACATGAAGAAGAGGGGACACATGTTGATGTAGAAGGCTCCTTATTTTCATCTAAAGTAACAGACAGAGAATCAGCACTTTGGAAACAGGGCTGAAACAGAGGGGATTATGGGTAATGCTGCAATGATCTGTTTGGTGTTTCAGCCAATCAGAGACAGGCTCTGGATATATCTGAGACCTGTGATATTGATGAGAAACAGTATGATCGGGGACTTTAAACGACTTTAAAGTAAACGGTATATCCCTGTGTGTGTTCAGTACCATGTGGTAGTGCTTCTTGTATATCCCTGTGTGTGTGTTCAGTACCATGTGGTAGTGTTTCTTGTATATCCCTGTGTGTGTGTTCAGTACCATGTGGTAGTGTTTCTTGTATATCCCTGTGTGTGTGTGTTCAGTACCATGTGGTAGTGCTTCTTGTATATCCCTGTGTGTGTGTTCAGTACCATGTGGTAGTGTTTCTTGTATATCCCTGTGTGTGTTCAGTACCATGTGGTAGTGCTTCTTGTATATCCCTGTGTGTGTGTTCAGTACCATGTGGTAGTGTTTCTTGTATATCCCTGTGTGTGTGTTCAGTACCATGTGGTAGTGTTTCTTGTATATCCCTGTGTGTGTTCAGTACCATGTGGTAGTGCTTCTTGTATATCCCTGTGTGTGTTCAGTACCATGTGGTAGTGCTTCTTGTATATCCCTGTGTGTGTTCAGTACCATGTGGTAGTGCTTCTTGTGTATCCCTGTGTGTGTTCAGTACCATGTGGTAGTGCTTCTTGTGTATCCCTGTGTGTGTTCAGTACCATGTGGTAGTGCTTCTTGTATATCCCTGTGTGTGTTCAGTACCATGTGGTAGTGCTTCTTGTATATCCCTGTGTGTGTTCAGTACCATGTGGTAGTGTTTCTTGTATATCCCTGTGTGTGTGTTCAGTACCATGTGGTAGTGTTTCTTGTGTATCCCTGTGTGTGTTCAGTACCATGTGGTAGTGCTTCTTGTATATCCCTGTGTGTGTGTTCAGTACCATGTGGTAGTGCTTCTTGTATATCCCTGTGTGTGTGTGTTCAGTACCATGTGGTAGTGCTTCTTGTATATCCCTGTGTGTGTTCAGTACCATGTGTGGTAGTGCTTCTTGGTGAGCATGAGGATCCCCCCCACGATGTTTTGTGTGATACAGGGGGTGCAGCTCGGGCGACGCCACGTGGAACGCCCCTCGGAGGGGAACCCGTAATCCAGAGCCTCGTTCAGCGGCAGCAGGTCGACGTCGTGCATCGCCAGGTAATCCGTGTCGTTGCCGCTCTCCAGGAAGCCCACGTTGATCAGGGACGCTCGGTTAAACCTGGAGCAAGAACACAACGTCTCATGCAACTCTCAGAACTTTCGTCAATTAAACAAAGACAAAACCGAGGTAATTGTTTTTGGACGAACGGATAAAAGTCAGCAATGTTCAAAACAGAAAAAGCCAGAATTCGACTGACTGACCTGAAATACACATGCAGATATTATACGCCCGGGATTTTAGATTTGTACACATTTCTTTGGATATTCTCTGAGATCAAAGTGGTACAATTTAAATTTAAATGTAAATGTCTGAGAATAAATCGGTTATTTTACAAGACATAACTTATATATTCCCTTTGTGAAATACCTTGTAACTCATTCCCTGTGACACTAACGCGTCCCCTCACCTGTAGTGGTGACACTAACACGTCCCCTCACCTGTAGTGGTCCACCTGGTTGATGACGAGGATCTTATGGCGGATCTTCTTCTTGTTCAGGAAGTCGTGCATGAAGGGCACGAACACCAGCAGCTCGTCGAAGCGCTCCTGAAAGGCACGATGAGGGCCAGCTTGTGAGGACCCCACGAGGGGTCGTCGTCTGCCTGCCTGTTGGTGGGGGGGCAGGGGGGCTGTGGGGGGGGGGCGGCGCTCCTCGTGCAGCAGGGAGGACATTTCCCCCGAACAGCTGAGCTGGAGCCAGAGCAGAGAGACGAGCAGCAGCACCATGCACAGCCCGAACAGCTTGTAGACCGTGCATTTACCGGAGAGGAACCTGCAGCAGACGGGGAGGAAAGAGAAGTATTATTATTATATAAGTGTCTTTAGGTGAAAATAGCTCTTAAAATAAAATGTATTATTATTATTATTAAATGCAGGGCAGCTTTTTTTGTTACGAAAAATGTTATTTCATAAAATGTTTGTTAAATAAATGCAAAACACTCAGTTCAGTGCAGAGGTTCAGAAAAACAAGAAACTCAAAAAAATAAACACAAATTGAAAGAAACTTTATTTCAACTCAAGGAAATTATTTAATATGCAGAAAAGCTTTTTTTGTTAAAACAATTTTAATACAGCCTACATTAAATCGATGTTTTGTTAAATAAATGCAAAATCACTTGGTAAAACCAACATGCATGAAAGTGAGGCTGGTTAGTTCAGAAACACACTGACATGCATCGAGAGAGGGGTTTTTAATCTGATTTGTTTCCTATAGTTTTTATTTTAAATGCAGAATCATATTTTCTTATATTTCAACACTTTTTATTTTTAAAAACCTGGTAAATACATATGTCGTGTTTTAATTAAGGTTAATATTCTTTTTGCATTGTCACTTTTAGGAGTAAAATTCAAATGTTCCCTCACCTTCGAGGTAAAAAGCCTTTATCATCAAATCTAAAAATATTCCATTAAATACAAAATGCAGAAATATAACGTTCACAGAATTCCTTTATAGCCACATCAATGAACTCTGATTAACTCGATTGTTTATGGTTGTGATATTTTATTTTATTTATATTTAATTTATGATATTTTATCGTTTTCCCCACATTCAAATTCAAATTTAGAATTTCTTAATAATTAAAAGTTGCAATATTATGCTTTTAGATAATCATCAGTGTCATGAAACACTTTACCTCTGTTTCTACTTGTGCTAAAAGATTGAGTCTTCAGGCTCTCACCAACACATTGAGCTATCCTGAGAAATCTTACTACGATAAAATACATTTAAAAAAATCAGAGACTAGTTGGGGAACATGGCGGAGTATTTAGCAGCCTAAGTGTATTTAAACTTCTATAAAAATGTAACACAGAAATCTCTATTATTTTTTTGTGATTTTTATCAACGCCATGCAATAATGATCCAGTCTCTACTCACTTATCTGGTGGATGAGCGACTTTAGAGATCTCATTTCTTTTAAAAAAAAAAGACCAAAGAAATTGTTTTTTACTGCTTAATAACTTAATACTTCCTTTCTTCTCTTTAACGCTTGTTTTGTACTGAAGAGGCGCTTTCACACCAAGTACTTTCACAGGAAGAGTTCCCGGAACTTAATTCCCCTGAACTCTTTAGTTCCTGAACTTTCTAGCAGATCGCGTTCACACCGGAATAAGTCCCTGAGGGAGGATTAGGAAAATGAAGCCGCTGACGTCACTTCTTCTTCTTCTTCTGCTTTGGGTTTACTGGCAGGCCGCAAACAACTTCACGGCGTATACTGCCACCTGAAGTCCCAGGTAAATCGCCAGAAGCACCGACACCTCCTCATCACTCCACCACTCCCACGTTTTATTTTGTGTTGCCATAAGTTAGTCTCTCTCCGTTGGTGCGCTGGGCTAATGCTAATAATGCTAATGCAAGCACATAAAATGGCGGCTTCACAAACATTTTCTGAGTTTTACGGGGCGTGGTTTGCAATTCGCCCAGCCAATCAGAAATTGGTACCTTTTCCTCCCAGGAAAGTACCTGCTCTCTAGCAGAGACTGAAACGGGGTGAAAGGTTCCCGAAAAAAAGTTCTAGTTCCAGATCTTTTTGGTGTGAACGCAAAATCCCAGGAACTATCGGAACTATCCTGGGAAAAGTACTCCGGTGTGAAAGCGCCTAAGAACTATTCGAAAAGGTTCGTCTACAGCATTATATTTGCTTGATTCTTAAGTTAGTTTGCAGATACTGAATATTAAAACAAATAAATATATTTAAAAATATGAATGTGGATATGGTGGAGAAGCTATTGGTGTATTAGCCTAAAATCAACAAACTAAATTAATAATAATAAATAAATGTACACGAAGAAGTAACCATTGTGAAGCAGCTATGGGTGTCATTAATATCACCTTAAAAAATTAAGAATATATACAAATATTTAGCAAAAAAACACTAAATATCATTATAAAAATATAACTAAAAATTACAAGAAAATGAATAATAATATGAAAATAACAAAATAAGTAATAAATATAATATGTAAAAATTGTAAAAAAAAGAGAGAATAGTGTAGCAACTATGGCTGAGATTAATATCACCTTAAAACATTTAATACATATATAACTGTGTATAAAAAATACAACAGAAAATAATAAAATATAAACAATATATATAATTAAAAACAAAAAAATGAATAAATGTAAAATCAAATAATTGATAATATTGATAATAAAAACAATATCCCTCTTACCTTCTCTCCTCTTTGAAGTAGAGGACAGGCTTTCTTTTGGATGAGTACATCATTTTAAAACCCAGATTTCCGTCGAGATAAAAAAAACTCTTCAAAATCAAAAAGGGAAAAGTATTTTTCACATTAATGCTTCATCTTTTTTCACATTGTCTTCCATTCTAACTTTCTGCTAACTCCACCCAAACCCCCCGGCACGTTACAGCTGGAAAACATTTGCTTATTTAAGTCAAAATAAGAAAAAAATCCATGTTTTTTAAAACCAGTGCTCTGGCCTCCAGGTTGTTATTACTGTACACGTAGCATGTAGCGGTTCTCACGCTCCAAAGCTCCGGGTTCAAATGTCTCCCCGTTTTTTGGTCCGCTTTGTCCGCCACCGAGTGTCCGTTAACGATTGATTTAAGAGGTGCATGCAATGACACGCACACAGAACCGGTAGAGATAAAATCTAACGGTAATTTCACGGAAAGATATCAAACAGAAAGCCGATTGTAGTGATGTCCTAGTTGCATTTGAGTCCGTGTGGCAACAGCGGCAGTGAGAAGTAAAGGTTCCTACCCGTTTTTTAACATGTAACATCACTGTTGAATACTTTTACTCAAGTACTGTACTTAGAAACTGTATTTAGCAGAGGTGGGGGACTCGATAATTGATAAAAGACTCGACTTGACTTGGTATTCATGACTTGAGACTTGATTTAGGCTTTAGACAGATGACTCGAAACTTGGACTTTACTTTAAAACTGTACCTGGAAGTTATTGACGAAATATGCTAATTTTTCCATCAAAATATTAATATAAAATATGTGGAGTATTAAAATGCAATAAAAAGAGGTGTTTCCTATGCAGCCAGTGTAGTTTTTTTAATCAGATTTTGAGTCATTAGATCACATGACCTGGAAGTCATTTAAGACATATGTTAATTGTTCCATCAAAATATTATTATACAAATATTTAGAGTATTAAAATGCAATAAAAAGAGGTTTGTCGTCCTATGCAGCAAGTGTAGTGATTTGACCATCACTGATGTTGAGTCATTAGGTCACATGACCTGAATAAATATTTTCATTTTCCCATAACAAATATTAATATAAAAGATGTAAGTCGCTTTGGATAAAAGCGTCTAACAAGTAACATGTAATGTATAGTATTAAAATGATGTGTGTGCGTGTGTGTGTGTTTGTGTGATCATGTGTGTGTGAAAGGCTGTTTTACAGTGACATCTAGAGGAGATTACATGTCATTACATCTACAGGTTCTCAATGTTATTAACATGATAGGCCTGTTTATTATTGCAATGGAAGAAAAATACAGAAGAAGTAGGAATCTGAATTTATAAAACATTGCATTCATATTTTTTTATTTATAAAAGACGTCACAGCGTAAGACATGCCTATGTCACGTGACCTGGGTCATGTGACAGCCCGGTGTGATAGTAAACTAAACACGGAAGTGTGTGTACTTCAGAGCATACATCCATGCTTCAGAGTCGCTCCTGTCACCGGGCAGATTAGTTGTTTCTCCTCCGGGTTGTGTCGCTGTCTCAGAGAAGAACATCATGGACAAAGTTTTGTTTCTCACTTTAAGCCTGGTTTTAGTTTTAACTCAGGTAAACTACAGCTCCTCCAGTCCGAGGAGAATCAGCAAGGCTCAGGTGAGATTTACTCATATTAATACTGGAATTATAATACTATAATACTACTTAATCCATTGTAATACTGCTAATAATACCATAGTACTGCTAACATAATACTGCTGATAATACCATAGTACTGCTAACATAATACTGGTAATAATACCATAGTACTGCTAACATAATACTGCTAATAATACCATAGTACTGCTAACATAATACTGCTAATACCATAGTAATACCATAGTACTGCTAACATAATACTGCTAATAATACCATAGTACTGCTAACATAATACTGCTAATAATACCATAGTACTGCTAACATAATACTGCTAATAATACCATAGTACTGCTAACATAATACTGCTAATAATACCATAGTACTGCTAACATAATACTGCTAATAATACCATAGTACTGCTAACATAATACTGCTAATAATACCATAGTACTGCTAACAATACTGCTAATAATACCATACTACTGCTATCATAATACTGCTAATAATACCATAGTACTGCTAACATAATACTGCTGATAATACCATAGTACTGCTAACATAATACTGCTGATAATACCATAGTACTGCTAACATAATACTGCTAATAATACCATAGTACTGCTAACAAAATACCATAGTACTGCTAAATAATACTGCTAATAATACCATAGTAATACCATAGTACTGCTAATAATACCATAGTAATACCATAGTACTGCTAACATAATACTGCTAATAATACCATACTACTGCTAACCTAATACTGCTAATAATACCATACTACTGCTAACATAATACTGCTAATAATACCATATACTGCTAACCTAATACTGCTAATAATACCATACTACTGCTAACCTAATACTGCTAATAATACCATAGTACTGCTAACATAATACTGCTAATAATACCATAGTACTGCTAACAAAATACCATAGTACTGCTAACATAATACTGCTAATAATACCATAGTACTGCTAACATAATACTGCTAATAATACCATAGAATACCATAGTACTGCTAACATAATACTGCTAATAATACCATAGTACTGCTAACATAATACTGCTAATAACACCATAGTACTGCTAAAATTACCATTGTAATGCTAATAATACCGCAGTACTGCAAATTCTACTATAATACTGCTAATAATATGATACCAACTTGCTAATAAACCTTAATACAGGGAACAATACCATACTTCTACTAATAAAAGGCCACAATAGTAATGCTAATGATACAATAATACTGTTAATACTACCATACAACTGCTAATAATGACATTATCCTCTGTCCAGGCATCTTTAGGCTACACTCACATGTAATCTTTAACCTGACGTATTAGTTAGTTAGTTAGTAACATTAGTTATCTATGTACAGATGATTGACTTAAAGAAATACATGGCTCATCTAAAGGGGACAAGGTTCTTCAGTAACCTTTAAACTGTGTTCTTTAACTATACCATATAGCTTTTATATTATATTAGACTGTATATATTGTTTATTCTACTATATCATCTCCAATTTGACCTGTATTTGTACTGCTTCTACACCTACATCTCCCTTCTTGGTATGTCTTATTTGATCCTAAAGCAACATAATAAATGATGAATCGACCTCTCATTGATTGATCAATGACTTATTTTCATTCACAAGACATAATGTGATCAATAACTAACAGAAGTCCTTGTTTTGACCATGCTATCAATCTCAAATAAACAAATATATAACCTTGTTAACACAAGGCATGATCAATAAAACATGTTGAAAAGCTATGAACAGAGTTTGGAAATGTCTCCTTTCACCGTGGAGAATACAAAGAGACTTGAAAAACAAACATGAGGATAACGTCAGGTTTCATGTCCAGGCAGGTCGATGTTGATATAGTATGTCAATAAACCGGTCTGCCAGGGAGAAACAACTCGTGCAAAAATGTAAAACACACGGTAGGGTCAAATATCTTTGATTTGTAGTAAACATCCACATAAATGAGTAAAGGCTGTTTCTTGTTTCAGCATCAGGTCAAAACCACCAGAATCAGGCGACAGTTAAACACCTGAGCTTTCAAAGAACATCCATACAAATTAATCCGTTTGCATTTAGCTAATTATCTATTATCAATACATTCTCTTGCACTATGTTTATTGTTTTATTTTTTGTTTAATGTATATTAAGGAGTGCAGATTTATCAGACAATACAACCATTGTTCACATTTCCTGTTTTTTTTTTCTTATTACAGGAAATGTCTCTTTTGTTACATATAATAAAACAAACAGAATCCTCCCACCTTCACAAGAGCTGGAAAGTTGGTCACAGCACGCGTCCACGTCCTGATACATGTCTGATACATGCACATGTATCAGACATGTATCAGGACGTGGACGCGTCCTGATACATGTCACATGTATCAGACATGTATCAGGACGTGGACGCGTGCTGATACATGTGACATGTATCAGGACGTGGACGCGTGCTGATACATGTGACATGTATCACATGTATCAGGACGTGGACGCGTCCTGATACATGTCACATGTATCAGGACGTGGACGCGTCCTGATACATGTGACATGTATCAGACATGTATCAGGACGTGGACGCGTCCTGATACATGTCACATGTATCAGGACGTGGACGCGTCCTGATACATGTCACATGTATCAGGACGTGGACGCGTCCTGATACATGTGACAGCACGCGTCCACGTCCTGATACATGTCACATGATCAAGACGCGTCCACGTCCTGATACATGTGACATGATCAAGACGCGTCCACGTCCTGATACATGTCTGTACATGTCACATGTAGCAGACATGTATCAGACATGTATCAGACGTGGACGCGTCCTGATACATGTCACATGTATCAGGACGTGGACGCGTCCTGATACATGTCACATGTATCAGACATGTATCAGGACGTGGACGCGTCCTGATACATGTCACAGCAGCACGCGTCCACGTCCTGATACATGTCACATGATCAAGACGCGTCCACGTCCTGATACATGTCTGATACATGTCACATGTATCAGACATGTATCAGACATGTATCAGGACGTGGACGCGTCCTGATACATGTCTGATACATGTCTGATACATGTGACATGTATCAGGACGTGGACGCGTCCTGATACATGTCTGATACATGTCTGATACATGTGACATGTATCAGACATGTATCAGGACGTGGACGCGTCCTGATACATGTCTGATACATGTCTGATACATGTGACATGTATCAGGACGTGGACGCGTCCTGATACATGTCTGATACATGTCTGATACATGTGACATGTATCAGGACGTGGACGCGTCCTGATACATGTCACATGATCAAGACGCGTCCACGTCCTGATACATGTCACATGATCAAGACGCGTCCACGTCCTGATACATGTCACATGATCAAGACGCGTCCACGTCCTGATACATGTCACATGATCAAGAGCAAAGAGCACCAACAATTAAACATTAATTAAAAACACACACACAAAAAGAAAAGATAAAATACAAAATACATTTAAAAAAATAATAACTAGAGGGGGGCATGTAGACTTAGTCAGGGGTAGGACTTTCAGTGAATTAAAATATGATAAAAGTGCGTTTTATTTGTTTTACGTCCTATATATATTCATGTTGCCTTGTTGGAGGAGCCTGTGACTTCAGTTGTTCATGGTCATATCTACACTGTGACAATGAAACCTGAAACCTTGAAACTTGAATAATTGTGCATGTGTTTGTTCAGGTTATGGGTTTCGACTGGAAGAACTGCGGGCAGCCCGATGCTCCAGCGGTTCTGAAGACGCTGACGGTGTCTCCGGACCCGATCTCCATCCCCGGAGAAATGACCGCCTCGGCCTCTGGATCCACATCTGTGGAGCTCGCTGCCCCGCTTTCTGTGAGTGCACTCGCTCTGAGCTTATACAAAACACACCATGCTGTTAGAAAAGTATCACTGGTCAAGCTTGAGCTTCAATCTCAGGATCCATGTATTATATATATATATATATATATTGTTTTTTTTTGTGTGTATCTTTACGGTTGTCTAGTCCTTTTTATAGGTGTCAGACTTTTCATAATCAGTTTGATGTAGCTATAAACTAATTGTCCATTGCCAGTGACTGACCCTGAGCTGTGTGAAGTGTTTAAGAGGAACACACACACACACCACACACACACACACACACACACACACACACACACACACACACACACACACACCACACACACACACAACACACACACACACACACACACACACACACACACACACACACACACACACAACACACACACACACACACACACACACACACACACACACATATCCTCTCTTGAAGAGTGTGGTATTTGTCTTCTTCCACTCTGATCCTTATCTGGATACATGTGGTTCAGCAGATCAGCGACATCCTGCTTTTAACACACACACACACACAAACACTCTCACACACACTCTCTCACACACAACACACACACACACTTGCAGGAGCTTTCAGCGAGGCTTCAAGCCAAACAAAAGGTGGATTTACTGTCAACTGCACCGCTAATGGCTGCTAATGGGGTCACACATAATTACACACACACACACACACACACACACACACACACACACACCACACACACACCACACCACACACACACACACACACACACACCCACACACACAGATCGTGTTTGCTTCCTGTTCTCAGTGTGAGGTGTCTCTTCCTCATGAGGCTGTATTTTGGTAACCACAGAGTAACGTCCTGTTCTCGTGCGACTTTCTCAAAGCCTAGTTCCTCTTTATTTGACTTTTGAAAATGTTTATCACACCTTGTTAAACTATGCAAGGGTAAAAGATCATCTTTTGTTTTCTCCATAAACATCACATGTGATACTGATTCTCATTTTATTTAATTATTTATTTTTAACGCATGGTGTTTTTTAGTTTTTCATCTCTATCCTCCTTTCTTCCAGACTTACATTTTGTGTTGTATTTTCTACATTTTGTTAGCTTATTCTTCTTATTTTCTTTTATCTTTCCTTAAAGGGGACCTATCATGGAAAAGCACTTGTGTACGTCTTGTATACATGAATATGTGTCCCCGGTGTTCCAGGGAACTCACCAAGTGTCAGAAACACAACCCTCTCTATTTTCCTCCATACCCAAATCTCTAAAAAAGGGGCTGCAATGGATCTGATAAAAACGGATCCAGATTTGAACACTGTCCTGACGTCAGGACGGTGGCGCTACGGCTATTGGCCAACTCCACCAATCAGGAGGAGACAGCCACGGCCATTGCCGTTCGAAAGCGCTGGAGACGCTGTAGTCATATGCCAGGCCTGTAAGTGGCGCTGTAGTCTGCCAAAGCAGCGAAGAAGACTTCCCGCCCATAGTTACCATGGTTACCCTTCTGTTTATTCTCCGCTGTGGCTTTCTTTCTCCCTCCCCGAGGCAAGCGTTTGCTCTCGCTGCTTTAATTCAATGCAATCCCTCCCCGTCGAGGCAAGCACTGTAATTCTCTCCGGTTAGTCCACCAGCAGATGACAAACACCCACCTCTCCGCCTCTTCCAAGGAACGAGGGGACCGTCAGGCAGAGTTTCAGTTTCAGTTTCTTTCGCCGGTCAAGATGTCCGTTAAAGTTTAAATCTTCCGGACAAAATGAGAAAGTGCCGGTCAAAGGTCTTCTTTGTTATTTATTGAGCTTTAAAACAAATGAATAACGACTCTATATAATAAAACACGGAGGACGGAGATCTCTTTTTCTCCCCCTCTTCTGACAGCCCAGCAGCTGATCAGAGCACGTCTCCCCTCTCCTGCAGGGGGGCGTGGTCAGCAGCTGATCAGCGCCGTCTCCCCTCTCCTGCAGGGGGGCGTGGTCAGCAGAATCAGACCCGTAGACAGCAAACAGCACATAGAGCGAAATGAGGCATGGCTAAAATGCATGATCTGTTTGGTATTTTGAAAACAGAGACGTATAAAATAGCTTATATAGGTATATGGCCCTACAATATATCATTTAAATATAGCATGATAGGTCCACTTTAAGGTAAAGTCTATTATATTAGCCTTTTTTTTTTTTTAATTACTTGGCTTTTTATTCAGTATTACGTGCGTGTGCACATTTAAAAAAATGCATATATAAGGGATCTTTTAGACAGATTGACTAACTATAGTTGCCACATACTGGCTAGGGATAGTGACCACACACACACACACACACACACACACACACACACACCACACACACACACACACACACACACACACACACACACACACACACACATCACAACACACACTTGCAAAATATTGCTTATCCTTCTCTAAAAAACGTTTTTGACATTCCCCGTCTCTTCCTTAGGTATTATTGAAGTAGAATGATAAGAAATAAACCCATCATTAAAGTTCACCTATTATGCAAAATCCACTTTGGATTCCCCTCTTCTTCATGTCTCTTCTTCATCAACATGTGTCCCCTCTTCTTTCATGTCTCTTCTTCATCAACATGTGTCCCCTCTTCTTCATGTCTCTTCTCATCAACATGTGTCCCCTCTTCTTCATGTCTCTTCTACATCAACATGTGTCCCCTCTTCATCATGTCTCTTCTTCATCAACATGTGGTCCCCTCTTCTTCATGTCTCTTCTTCATCAACATGTGTCCCCTCTTCTTCATGTCTCTTCTACATCAACATGTGTCCCCTCTTCTTCA
>JAAOOA010000137.1:0-77500 GCA_012861695.1 Trematomus loennbergii
ACTGTCCTGACGTCAGGACGGTGGCGCTACGGCTATTGGGCCAACTCCACCAATCAGGAGGAGACAGCCACGGCCATTGCCGTTCGAAAGCGCTGGAGACGCTGTAGTACATATGCCAGGCCTGTAGGTGGTGCTGTCTCACAGAATCTGCCCAGAGCTAGAAAATGTCAAATTGAGCAAAATGAGGCATGGCTAAAATGCATGATCTGTTGGTATTTAAAAAATAAAAAAGTATAAATATGCCTTATATAGGTATGGTCCTACACTATATTATTCAAATATAGCATGATAGGTCCACTTTAAGTTTACCTAATAATAACTAGAAAATACTTACTAAACTACTCCCTGATCTTACCTTACTATACCAATGAACGTTGACTACGACAATAACTTTAACTAGAAGAGAATGGATGAAACGTTGGAGAGCTCGGCATGAAACACAAGACAATCTGCTAATGACTCGAAACAGTGAATGACTTATTATATTATTTATATACATGACCAGGGAACAGGAACAGGAAACATCGACGACGATCGCACAAGAAGCACAAGGGAAGACAAGACTAAGGTTGCAGTCGAATAGTCCATTTCGCTTAGGAACCTTTCTAACGGAGTGAAATGACCGGAAGTCCCCTCAGTGGCAGCCATGATAAGAGCCGTTCGAATTCTCTAGATGAAAGGAAAGGAGGTTTGAAACTTCCTTTATAACCTCCTTTAGCTTAGGAACCACTGGACCTCCCTCACCGAAAGGAGAGGAGAAAATGCTGCCCCACAATGCCTTGCAGCCGCAGCATTTGCCGTCACACAACAGTCGGCCGTTCACGGAAACAACCGATTATGAACGAGAAATTATATCATGAAAGTTACGGTGCTTATTAAGCATTTTAAAACGTATGTGGTAAGTTGCCAAAGTGCTTTGTTTTGAACGTTCATCAGTATTATAATCAAAAAGAGAAATATGAACGTTAGTTTTACTGAAATGATCAAATAAAGTCAACATTTCACAGTCTTTACTGAGCTGTGTGGGGTTTGTTCAACTTTTAAAAGATGTTTGAATGGTGATATACACAGTGATAGATGTTAAGGACTAACGTTTATAATAAATACATTTGTATTGATTTTAAGATCTTTTCATACAATCATACGTATTGGGACTTAAACTCACACTGTACATTTTACATTTACACTCAATCTAATATTTAATATTCCATTCCTCACATACTTATGTATATATACTATCCTGCTTTATATTTTGTCACTGTAAATTTGTAATTCAACATGTATCTTTTTTTCTTTCTTTTATTTCTATTGAGATTTTCGAATGTTTATTTCTAGTCTTTTAATTATGAATATACAATGCCATGTCTTTACATGCTGATGCAACGCCAACATGTTCCACATTGGGATCAATAAAGTACTTCTTATCTTATTTATCTGATCTTGTGACGTCCCGGACTGACACGGGAGTTGTAGTACCACCGTTCGCCCACTAGGAGCATTTAATTCAACGTCCGGTGCACTTCCTGTGGGCTTTCCACTGGAAACAAACGGCCATCAATACCTGGAGAGAAGATCAGAACCACCAGGGAAACAGCTGACGGAAACTGCAGGTCTTTTAGCTCTGGGCCCAGGACTTAGCCGAAAAGAGTCCCGGAAGCCAAATATACAAAACAACAAAGGGTGGAAGTGCGCGACACATGAGGAAGACTAAACTAAACTAAACATGAACGTGAATAAAACTGAAGCTTGACAAACATTTAACACAGTTGTCGGCGCACAACACATTGCCACCGTGATAAAGAACTGCACTTTTGTTTTTCTTTGGCTATAAATGTAATTGGAGCGCATGTTAGAAACATCAGAATGGCTCATTGGTTGCCAAACTCAAAAAGAAAGTTTTTCTCTCATACCTTTGAGAATAACATCATGAACTAGATGTATCTATGAATAGCTGGATGAAACAAAATGCCTCCTCATCATGCAACACTGCGTTTCACGATTCGTCCTCTGAGGATTTACTCGACTCCAACCTTAAATTAAACATTTTGAAAGGGCAACTTCATTTTTCATTTTGCTGCAGGGATGTTCAAATGTACTCCAGGGAGAGTCAGTGCATCTCTAAGTACTCTAGACTCAAACTTAACAATGTAAAAAGAAAATCTATTTTTGGTGTAAATATGTAAGTGTAGTAAACATTTTTAAAGTATAGTGTCTGTAAAAAAAAAAAACATTGCTTATAGTGAAACTACCCTTGGATGATGGGTTAGTAGACTAAAAGCTTTAGGAATCCAAACTATAACATATAATAAGTACCCTGTATTAACATTGATGCAAAACAAGTGACATTTGAATATTCACACAGTGAGGATTTTAAACCCTAAAAAAGGGCTCTTGATTTAAACAAAACCCACATGAAGTGAAGTGATGTGGTGTGTGTGTGTGTGTGTGTGGTGTGTGTGTGTGTGTGTGTGTGTGTGTGTGTGTGTGTGTGTGTGTGTGTGTGTGTGTGTGTGTGTGTGTGTGTGTGTGTGTGTGTGTGTGTGTGTGTGTGTGTGTGTGTGTGTGTGTGTGTGTGTGTGTGTGTGTGTGTGTGTGTGTGTGAGGCTCTTCAGACCTGCCACTCCTTGTTATGGTCTGTTAAACGTGTGATATCTAAATGTGGAGAACAGCGGGTTCATTGGCTGTGAGAAGGACAGCTTAAAGGGACTCAGCATCATTTTATAAACTGCTTTAAGATATTTTCTGTATTCATATTGAGGTATAACGAAGAATATATGTATATCTGTATATTTGCACCTTTTTGTTCAATAATACCTCTTTTAAAATGCACAGAAATCTATCTATCTATCCATCTATCTATCTATCTATCTATCTATCTATCCATCTATCTATCTATCTATCTATCTATCTATCTATCTATCTATCTATCTATCTATCCATCCATCTATCTATCTATCTATCTATTTATCTATCTATCCATCTCTATCTATCTATCTAGCCATCCATCTATCTATCTATCCATCTATCCACAAATGATTGACCTCTGCTTAAAAATACTAAAATCACAGCCCGTTCATTTCTCCTTTCTTTCATGCTGTGCAAAGAAAAAGCAACCTCTCAATCCAGATATCTTACCATGACTCGCGCATGCATGCACGAGCACGGTGTGGCATGACCACCACAACAGAAAGATATGGACACAAGATGTGTGCAAATGTATTTAGTTTCCTAGCACATGTGGACAAGTGGGGGGGGCCTAACCTCCTCTAGGGGGGACCTAACCTCCTCTAGGGGGTCCGGGGGCATGCTCGCCCGGGAAGATTTTTGTTTAAATATTGAAGTTAAAGCATCAATCTGGTGCACTTTGAGAGCAACATTAGAGATCTATGGATACATCTCTCAACACCCATATGAAACAGACCTGTAAGCAGATTTTCTTTTTTTTTCTTATATTCGTTAGCATAGCTAGCTAACCAGATGCTAATAACATCAAAGTGATTGACTGTATGATCAGTATGACAGATGAACAGATCTCCACTGGGCTTACAACTAAAGACGCAGCCACGCAGAAACTGCGGCATGTGTACGACTCCTTATGGGTACTGACATTTGTGAAGTGCCGGAGCGACGTTCTGATGAACTGCACCCCTTTCAGACGAGACATATACCACGTGATGACACGTTAGGATCGTGTTGTGTTCAAGGACCCTGACCTTGGCCAGGAAAAACAGGCACTCGCTTGTTTAATTTTTTTGCGGTCTAGATTCTTTACATTTTTTTCTTTTTTGCGTGTGTTTATAAATGACCTCGAGGGCCGTACCAAATGGCCGGAGGTTCCCCACCCCTGTTATACGGGTTTCTGTGCATGTAAATGGTCTGCAAAGGCTAAAATCTCTCCAGAGGAAAAGCTTTAATTTGTTAAGAAAACACTAAAGATGTTTTGTAATATCCACCTTGACATTTAGACATTAAAGTCTATATTAAACAGAATATATTTTATGTGATGGTTTCACTGAAGGAGGTTTTTTTTTCGGACAAAGTCAAAGCGCCCAATTAACTGCTTTCATTGTTTTCCTCATCACCCTTATTAAGTCCACTTTCCTTACCTTAAAGGTGGGGTAGGTAAGTTTGAGAAACCAGCTCGAGTGCGCTAGAATTTGAAAATACACAACCGGAGAAAATCTGCCACTTCCTCACAGAGTCCCTCCTCCAACACACACGAACGCGCACATGACCAATGAGGGCACGAGATAAGTTAGTGCACAGATGGAAGGCTGACAGGCAGGTAGGCCATCCAGTTATTTTAGCCGGGCCGGCTCAGATGATTGGTCGTGCTTTTTACAGCGTACGGCTTCCACAGATGACTTTTTTTATGTATTTTTTGTCAAAGCACTTCAGATATTCATTGCTATCGGGATGTTAAGAGCATTCCATGGAATATAACAACAAGTGTATCTCGAGCCGGTTTCTCAAACGTACCTACCCTACCTTTAACCCAGTGCTTCTAGCTTAACCCACAGAAATAGGAATGATCTCTTAGTTATCCAGATCTAATGTGTAGCAGAAGGCATTGTGGGTAAAGTGTTGTGTGTTTTAATTTCCTCCCAGCTGCTCTCCCAGGCTGCCAGTATTAGCCTGCTTATCGAAGCGTTAGTAAGACAGAACAAGATGTACTTACTGTGTGTGTGTGTGTGTGTGTGTGTGTGTGTGTGTGTGGTGTGTGTGTGTGTGTGTGTGTGTGTGTGTGTGTGTGTGTGTGTGTGTGTGTGTGTGTGTGTGTGTGTGTGTGTGTGCATCATGTGTGTTCATGTGTGTTCATGTACATATGCCTTCCTATGTTCCTCCCTCTCCACATGCTCCATCTATCAGCTGCTCCCCCACAGGGCTCTGCAGTCTCTCTGCCTGTTGCTAGGCGAGAGTCTGCTCCGTTCCAACCTCCTCAGCCAATCAGGACGAAGCAGGAAGCTCCTGGACCAATGAGGAAAGAAAAACCAGAAGAAACAGGTTTATTACCAGGTAGGTTTACACGTACGAGGAATTTGACTTGGTGTCGTGGTCCATGAAAACAATAATTAAAAACACGGGTAGAGAACTAGAAAAATATTTAAAGTAAATAGTCAAATATAACAGTATTTTCATTGCAATGGAATGGAATAAGAAGGAATAAAATATGGAATAAAGATCGGCAGTAATACAAAATATTGTTGTACATTGTGTGGCGGCCCTTCTTTTGTGCACTGGAAAAAATGCTGCTCCAAAATCAAGTAAAAGAATAATGAAAACAAGCTTGTAATAAGTAAAAATATCTGCCAATAGAACACGTGAACATTTGCTTGGTTAGATAACTTGAGATAAGACGGGATATTTAGATAAAGGAGAACTTGTGAGTAGCCGGGAAAACTTATTTTGAACGATATCTTACCAGGATCAGTAAATGTTGTGTTACACAATAAGCCTGACATACTCAAAAGTGTTCAGTTTTCTGACGTTAGATGGTGATTTTCCAATAAGAATTTTAACGCATTTAGCACATAACTCATGGTAGAAATATTTATACTTCATCGGATCTGCGCAAACAAGATATCATATGAAAGCTGAGATTCCACAGATTCCAATGGTATAAGTTTCATCACTGCGAACTCAGGGCATCGAAGGCGAACCCAGACAACACACAACTTAGCTTTAGGTAGCCAAAACGGCAAATACGTCTTACCTTTGCTGTTTTCTCATCAAAGTTGTGTTCAATGGCATTAAAACGCATATAAACGCTGCTGAAGGTTAATCCAATGTCTCTGTGTCACTTTGAAATGATTACTGATAATCCATCATCATATTTATGTCAATAAACTGATTTTTCATATAGAGTGTATGAGAGCTGTAACCCAGCTTCCGGTTTTGGGCATCCTGGCTGCGCATCACTCATTCACCAATGGGTAATGTTTAGATGGATTTAGGAACCCCTCGTTGGCTCTAACGGTTCAAAAGTGGTGTCAATAATCAAATTCACCGAGGGGGGCCAGAGATATGGAAAATGCACCCAAATGACCCCAGAAGTGGTTTTTTTTTCTAAATCTCTCTAAAAAGGTCAAATGTCACTTGTTTTGCATTTTGATGTTCAATCTGAATATACTTTAAAATAAAAACATCTATATTGATTCTGACTTTTCTACATCCAACTCACAGGTTATCATTGCTTTGAGAAAAAAGATTATTAATGTACCCCTTTTTAGAAGTGTAGTTATAGTCATTTGTTCTGGGCATGTCATTTTCCTGAGACCTGAAAAACAGGTTTAAACAAGATGAACTATTTTTTACAAAAACCACAGCAGCTTAAAACACTTGTTTCATTTGAGATACAAAATAAGATGTTTTCAAGAGTCTTGAAGATGCATTGTTCAGAAACAAGACCCCCTTTCTCACTGCATTGTTTCCCCTTCAGTTATTATGTCTTATATCGAGTGTAAAGACATATTCTGACTAGATATTAGACGAATATACTTAGCAAGATTCTGAGTTTTTACAGCGTGGGATGATTTCTCGATGGGGATGATACGTTGGACTTGAAAGCAGGTATCTGAGTTATTTATATTCTCAGCTTCCCATTTGTATTACGAGAAGGTGGCGTCGGGTTCTTTGTCGTGGGCCGTTAAGGAAGCTCCTGGGAGTAATTAAAGAAGTCATTAAGTCTGTAATTTATACACTGCTGTTATCGTCTTCTGGTGCCAGCGTTCAGTCCATTTGGGTTCTGTGTGATGGAGATTATTAACAATGTTTATCAACCCTAACCCTACACTACAACTGCAGCTGAAAACAAATACTTTTTTAACTAGCTATTAATTAGAAATGTTCACATTTAAAAAACATATTCTCTTGAGGGAGTATTTTTGTACTAGTTTTTTCTAATTGTATTAATTTTTTTATTTTTATTTCTGACTTACTGACTTGGTTTTGAACTTTTTGATTATTTGATTATTTGACCTTCTTGATATCATGTATATGGACACATGTGTCCTTACATGTTTGAATTATTGTCTATTTTTTGTTGTTAACCAAATTGTTATACTGTGTATAATAGTGCTGTACCAATAAAGCTTCATTTGAACTCTCAGGCTGGCTACGAACCAAAACACATGATTTCCCCATAAATGTCTGACTAAAAAACATTTAATGAGTTTTTGTTTTAATGTCCTACCCTAAAAACTAAGTGTTACTCTTATGGATTATTTAAGAGATTCATAAATGGGTTTTTTATGGAGGCTCTAAAAATAAGGGTTATTCTAATAGATGTGCATCATTTAAAGCCGTTATCATGTGAAAGGACTCTAAAGTCTATTCATTTGACAAAATGCTCAATTTATTCTTGTGCAATAAGTTAGAGTAATTTAATTAAAGTTTTTTTTTTCAATCAGCAATGGCCATTAGCCCTTATTATACTTCTAAGTTAAGATAAAACAGGTTTTAAAACGTTTTCTGCCATCACATTAAAGGTGGGGTAGGTCATTTTGGAGAAACCAGCTTGAGTGCGCTAGAATTTGAAAATACACAACTGGAAGAAATCTGCCACTTCCTTACAGAGCCCCTCCTCCAACACACAGATGGAAGGCTGACAGGCAGGTAGGCCATCCAGTTATTTTAGCCGGGCCGGCTCAGATGATTGGTCGTGCTTTTTACAGTATTACGGCTTCCACAGATGATGTTTTTTTATGGATTTTTTGTCAAAGCACTTCAGATATTCATTGCTATCGGGATGTTAAGAGCATTCCATGGAATATAACAACAAGTGTATCTCGAGCCGGTTTCTCAAACTTACCTACCCCACCTTTAATTCAATTCACTATATTCCACATTTTAAAGACAATTACAAGTGCATATAAATGGTCTGCAAAGGCTCAAATCCCTGTGTTCCCCCCAGGAGAGGACTCTTTAAAGTAGAGGCACTACATACTGATATACACCTGAACATCAGCAGGAGAGGACTCTTTAAAGTAGAGACACTACATACTGATATACACCTGAACATCAGCGGAGAGGACTCTTTAAAGTAGAGTCACTAGATACTGATATACACCTGAACATCAGCAGGAGAGGACTCTTTAAAGTAGAGACACTACATACTGATATACACCTGAACATCAGCAGGAGAGGACTCTTTAAAGTAGAGACACTAGATACTGATATACACCTGAACATCAGCAGGAGAGGACTCTTTAAAGTAGAGACACTACATACTGATATACACCTGAACATCAGCGGGAGAGGACTCTTTAAAGTAGAGACACTACATACTGATATACACCTGAACATCAGCAGGAGAGGACTCTTTAAAGTAGAGACACTACATACTGATATACACCTGAACATCAGCAGGAGAGGACTCTTTAAAGTAGAGACACTACATACTGATATACACCTGAACATCAGCAGGAGAGGACTCTTTAAAGTAGAGACACTACATACTGATATACACCTGAACATCAGCAGGAGAGGACTCTTTAAAGTAGAGACACTACATACTGATATACACCTGAACATCAGCAGGAGAGGACTCTTTAAAGTAGAGACACTACATACTGATATACACCTGAACATCAGCAGGAGAGGACTCTTTAAAAGCTTTCAAAAGGGATTCTGGGAGATGTAGGAAAATGCAGAATTCTTTTCACAGTGAGACACAATAAGATATCTCTACTTCATTACCAAATAGCTGCTAGAATGAATGAACATTGTGGATTTTGCATGTGAAACTACCTAATGGTGGGGTTTCTTGATAGTGAACACGTTCTCATCCGTCAGGTTGTTCTTTCAGAGAGTAAACATTTCAATCAAACTCAAACACCAGCAGGTTTTCACGAGTGTGTGTTCTTCCTCAGAGACTGCATGACACATCCTTTAATTATCTCCAACAGTCATCTCTTGTTTTGTGTTTTTCCATCAGCGTCACCTCTCTCCAGTGAATTTAACTATCGTCCTCGTTCCTTCAGCGGCAAACAAGCGGCACTCGAGCTAAACCCGCTTTAAATATTCAACGCCTTATGTAAGATTACGCAAGAACGAGGGAGAGCGGGGAAACATGGGGGGATCATGGGAAACTCTGAATATTTTAACAGCGACCTCATGCTCCACTTGCTCCGAGTAGTGGCTGAGAAAACACTGCAAATGGACATTTCCCATACACTGTTTTCACTAATGCTTCTTATAAATGACGTAACAAGTTGCCTTATTTAAAAAGAATAACCTAATACACTGGAAAAAATGCTGCTCCAAGAACGAGTAAATATATAAAAACGTACGAAATGGCTTGGTAAGATTTCTTGAAGTAAAGATGGGATATTTAGATAAATGAGAAATGAG
The DNA here is from genome assembly GCA_012861695.1 of Trematomus loennbergii. Classification (NCBI taxonomy): domain Eukaryota; kingdom Metazoa; phylum Chordata; class Actinopteri; order Perciformes; family Nototheniidae; genus Trematomus; species Trematomus loennbergii. The sequence continues at coordinate 9,352 of JAAOOA010000137.1, forward strand.
AAACTTATTTTTAAATATATTTGAACAGAATTATGGAATTTGTAACAAAAGAAATCCAGAAATGCTTAGACATTTTCTGTTTTCCGATGTTAGTTGGAGATTTTCTTATAAAATAAGATGTTTTTAAGAGAGTTTGACTTAAAAAGATGCTTAAGATGCCTTGTCTAAAAACAAGACTTAAGTTATTAAGTCTTATATCAAGTGTAACGACATATTCTGACTAGAAATTAGACAAATACACTTGGCAAGATTTCACATTATTGCAGTGTACATTTCATAATAAATAAATACTTTATTTCATGTAATATTCAAATCGTTAGAATATGGCATGATTTAATACAGTTTTGTTTTATATGTTACACCAATGTGCTACTAACTACTAATGACCTCAAGTGTTTGTTGTTTTTGTGCCTAGGAATTAATGTTTGTTCAAGTACTGGTACAAATAATCTCCTTTCACGACAAGCGACCAACGAGGTATTTGTTTCATGTTTTCATGTGGGCGCCATGTCCTATTTTCATTCATATATTTGTATGTTTGGCTATGTATATATGTTGTTTTTTGGTGTAGTTCTCACGGCGCAACGGAAGAGGGGAGTTACAAGTTTATATCTCCAAGAATAAAGAACCAACCTGTATCTGTGTCGAGAAGAGAGCTACACTCCTCATGCACAGAGACACTGACTAATGTACAGTAAATGTACAAGACGTTTTCTATTAGTTGTTTAGTTGTTTACCGTTTTATGCAGCGCTTTCAGTAAACGTCAAATTGGTGAATGTTTCTAAATGCTAAATCTAGCCAATATGACACGATAATACGATAATACGATAATATGATAATATGATAATACGATAATATGATAATATGATAATACGATAATACGATAATATGATAATATGATAATACGATAATACGATAATATGATAATACGATAATATGATAATATGATAATATGATAATATGATAATATGATAATACGATAATACGATAATACGATAATATGATAATACGATAATATGATAATACGATAATACGATAATACGATAATATGATAATATGATAATATGATAATATGATAATACGATAATACGATAATACGATAATACGATAATACGATAATACGATAATATGATAATATGATAATACGATAATATGATAATACGATAATATGATAATACGATAATATGATAATACGATAATACGATAATATGATAATACGATAATACGTTAATATGATAATACGATAATATGATAATACGATAATATGATAATATGATAATACGATAATATGATAATATGATAATACGATAATACGATAATATGATAATATGATAATACGATAATATGATAATATGATAATACGATAATACGATAATATGTTAATATGATAATACGATAATATGATAATATGATAATACGATAATACGATAATATGATAATATGATAATATGATAATACGATAATATGATAATATGATAATATGATAATATGATAATACGATAATACGATAATACGATAATATGATAATATGATAATACGATAATATGATAATATGATAATACGATAATATGATAATATGATAATACGATAATACGATAATATGATAATACGATAATACGATAATATGATAATTCGATAATACGATAATACGATAATATGATAATATGATAATATGATAATACGATAATATGATAATATGATAATACGATAATATGATAATATGAATACGATAATACGATAATACGATAATATGATAATATGATAATACGATAATACGATAATACGATAATATGATAATACGATAATATGATAATATGATAATACGATAATATGATAATATGATAATACGATAATACGATAATATGATAATACGATAATACGATAATATGATAATTCGATAATACGATAATACGATAATATGATAATATGATAATACGATAATATGATAATACGATAATATGATAATACGATAATACGTTAATATGATAATATGATAATACGATAATATGATAATACGATAATACGATAATACGATAATACGATAATACGATAATATGATAATACGATAATATGATAATATGATAATATGATAATATGATAATACGATAATACGATAATATGATAATACGATAATATGATAATATGATAATATGATAATACGATAATATGATAATATGATAATATGATAATACGATAATACGATAATATGATAATACGATAATACGATAATATGATAATACGATAATACGATAATATGATAATACGATAATACGTTAATATGATAATACGATAATACGATAATATGATAATACGATAATATGATAATACGATAATACGTTAATATGATAATATGATAATATGATAATACGATAATATGATAATACGATAATACGTTAATATGATAATATGATAATATGATAATACGATAATATGATAATACGATAATACGATAATACGATAATACGATAATACGATAATACGATAATATGATAATACGATAATACGATAATATGATAATACGATAATACGATAATACGATAATACGATAATACGATAATACGATAATATGATAATACGATAATACGATAATATGATAATACGATAATATGATAATATGATAATACGATAATACGATAATACGATAATACGATAATATGATAATATGATAATACGATAATACGATAATACGATAATATGATAATACGATAATACGATAATATGATAATACGATAATACGATAATACGATAATACGATAATACGATAATACGATAATATGATAATACGATAATACGATAATATGATAATACGATAATATGATAATATGATAATACGATAATACGATAATACGATAATACGATAATATGATAATACGATAATACGATAATACGATAATATGATAATATGATAATATGATAATATGATAATATGATAATACGATAATACGATAATACGATAATACGATAATACGATAATATGATAATACGATAATATGATAATACGATAATAATACGATAATACGTTAATATGATAATACGATAATATGATAATATGATAATACGATAATACGATAATACGATAATACGATAATATGATAATACGATAATACGATAATACGATAATACGATAATATGATAACACGATAATACGATAATACGATAATACGATAATATGATAATACGATAATACGTTAATATGATAATATGATAATACGATAATACGATAATACGTTAATATGATAATATGATAATATGATAATACGATAATACGATAATATGATAATATGATAATACGATAATACGTTAATATGATAATATGATAATATGATAATACGTTAATATGATAATACGTTAATATGATAATACGATAATACGATAATACGATAATATGATAATACGATAATATGATAATACGATAATACGTTAATATGATAATATGATAATATGATAATATGATAATACGATAATACGATAATACGATAATACGATAATATGATAATACGATAATATGATAATACGATAATACGTTAATATGATAATATGATAATATGATAATATGATAATACGATAATACGATAATACGATAATACGATAATATGATAATACGATAATACGATAATACGATAATATGATAATATGATAATATGATAATATGATAATACGATAATATGATAATATGATAATATGATAATATGATAATACGATAATACGATAATATGATAATACGATAATACGATAATATGATAATATGATAATATGATAATACGATAATACGATAATACGATAATATGATAATACGATAATACGTTAATATGATAATATGATAATACGATAATACGATAATACGATAATACGATAATACGATAATACGTTAATATGATAATATGATAATACGATAATACGTTAATATGATAATATGATAATACGATAATACGATAATACGTTAATATGATAATATGATAATATGATAATACGATAATACGTTAATACGATAATACGATAATATGATAATACGATAATACGATAATATGATAATTCGATAATACGATAATACGATAATATGATAATATGATAATACGATAATATGATAATACGATAATATGATAATACGATAATACGTTAATATGATAATATGATAATACGATAATATGATAATACGATAATACGATAATACGATAATACGATAATACGATAATATGATAATACGATAATATGATAATATGATAATATGATAATATGATAATACGATAATACGATAATATGATAATACGATAATATGATAATATGATAATATGATAATACGATAATATGATAATATGATAATATGATAATACGATAATACGATAATATGATAATACGATAATACGATAATATGATAATACGATAATACGATAATATGATAATACGATAATACGTTAATATGATAATACGATAATACGATAATATGATAATACGATAATATGATAATACGATAATACGTTAATATGATAATATGATAATATGATAATACGATAATATGATAATACGATAATACGTTAATATGATAATATGATAATATGATAATACGATAATATGATAATACGATAATACGATAATACGATAATACGATAATACGATAATACGATAATATGATAATACGATAATACGATAATATGATAATACGATAATACGATAATACGATAATACGATAATACGATAATACGATAATATGATAATACGATAATACGATAATATGATAATACGATAATATGATAATATGATAATACGATAATACGATAATATGATAATACGATAATATGATAATATGATAATACGATAATACGATAATACGATAATATGATAATACGATAATACGATAATATGATAATACGATAATACGATAATACGATAATACGATAATACGATAATACGATAATATGATAATACGATAATACGATAATATGATAATACGATAATATGATAATATGATAATACGATAATACGATAATACGATAATACGATAATATGATAATACGATAATACGATAATACGATAATACGATAATACGATAATATGATAATACGATAATACGATAATACGATAATATGATAATATGATAATATGATAATATGATAATACGATAATATGATAATATGATAATATGATAATATGATAATACGATAATACGATAATATGATAATACGATAATACGATAATATGATAATATGATAATATGATAATACGATAATACGATAATACGATAATATGATAATACGATAATACGTTAATATGATAATATGATAATACGATAATACGATAATACGATAATACGATAATACGATAATACGTTAATATGATAATATGATAATACGATAATACGTTAATATGATAATATGATAATACGATAATACGATAATACGTTAATATGATAATATGATAATATGATAATACGATAATACGTTAATACGATAATACGATAATATGATAATACGATAATACGATAATATGATAATTCGATAATACGATAATACGATAATATGATAATATGATAATACGATAATATGATAATACGATAATATGATAATACGATAATACGTTAATATGATAATATGATAATACGATAATATGATAATACGATAATACGATAATACGATAATACGATAATACGATAATATGATAATACGATAATATGATAATATGATAATATGATAATATGATAATACGATAATACGATAATATGATAATACGATAATATGATAATATGATAATATGATAATACGATAATATGATAATATGATAATATGATAATACGATAATACGATAATATGATAATACGATAATACGATAATATGATAATACGATAATACGATAATATGATAATACGATAATACGTTAATATGATAATACGATAATACGATAATATGATAATACGATAATATGATAATACGATAATACGTTAATATGATAATATGATAATATGATAATACGATAATATGATAATACGATAATACGTTAATATGATAATATGATAATATGATAATACGATAATATGATAATACGATAATACGATAATACGATAATACGATAATACGATAATACGATAATATGATAATACGATAATACGATAATATGATAATACGATAATACGATAATACGATAATACGATAATACGATAATACGATAATATGATAATACGATAATACGATAATATGATAATACGATAATATGATAATATGATAATACGATAATACGATAATATGATAATACGATAATATGATAATATGATAATACGATAATACGATAATACGATAATATGATAATACGATAATACGATAATATGATAATACGATAATACGATAATACGATAATACGATAATACGATAATACGATAATATGATAATACGATAATACGATAATATGATAATACGATAATATGATAATATGATAATACGATAATACGATAATACGATAATACGATAATATAATACGATAATACGATAATACGATAATATGATAATATGATAATATGATAATATGATAATATGATAATACGATAATACGATAATACGATAATACGATAATACGATAATATGATAATACGATAATATGATAATACGATAATACGTTAATATGATAATACGATAATATGATAATATGATAATACGATAATACGATAATACGATAATACGATAATATGATAATACGATAATACGATAATACGATAATACGATAATATGATAACACGATAATACGATAATACGATAATACGATAATATGATAATACGATAATACGTTAATATGATAATATGATAATACGATAATACGATAATACGTTAATATGATAATATGATAATATGATAATACGATAATACGATAATATGATAATATGATAATACGATAATACGTTAATATGATAATATGATAATATGATAATACGTTAATATGATAATACGTTAATATGATAATACGATAATACGATAATACGATAATATGATAATACGATAATATGATAATACGATAATACGTTAATATGATAATATGATAATATGATAATATGATAATACGATAATACGATAATACGATAATACGATAATATGATAATACGATAATATGATAATACGATAATACGTTAATATGATAATATGATAATATGATAATATGAATACGATAATACGATAATACGATAATACGATAATATGATAATACGATAATACGATAATACGATAATATGATAATATGAATATGATAATATGATAATACGATAATATGATAATATGATAATATGATAATATGATAATACGATAATACGATAATATGATAATACGATAATACGATAATATGATAATATGATAATATGATAATACGATAATACGATAATACGATAATATGATAATACGATAATACGTTAATATGATAATATGATAATACGATAATACGATAATACGATAATACGATAATACGATAATACGTTAATATGATAATATGATAATACGATAATACGTTAATATGATAATATGATAATACGATAATACGATAATACGTTAATATGATAATATGATAATATGATAATACGATAATACGTTAATACGATAATACGATAATACGATAATACGATAATACGATAATACGATAATACGATAATACTTTATTTGTCAGATCAAGTCTGAAATGTGATAGTCGCGACCCGAAATTATATATATTTAGCCATTAGCCGCTTTCACACCAAGTACTTTGCCATACTTAGTACCCCCATGGAACTAAGTACAGATCGCGTTCACACCGGAATAAGTTCCCTGAGGGAAGATTATGCAAATGAAGCCGCTGACGTCACTTCTTCTTCTTCTGCTTTGGGTTTACTGGCAGGCCGCAAACCACTTCACGGTGTATACTGCCACCCGGAGTCCCCGGCCGGAAGTCCCCGGAGTTGGGGACTGGCTTCAGTAGAAGCTGCTGGGACTCCCAGCAGCTTCTACTGAAGCCTACCGAGTAAATCGCCAGAACGCCGACACCTCCTCATCACTCCACCACTCCCATGTTTTTTTTTGTGTTGCCATAAGTTATTCTCTCTCCGTTGGTGCGCGGGGCTAATGCTAATGCTAATAATGCTAATGCCAGCAAATACAATGGCGGTTTCACAAAACTTTTCAGAGTTTTACGGGGCGTGGTTTGCAATTCGCCCAGCCAATCGAAATTGGTACTTTTTTCCCCCAGGATAGTACCACCTCTCTAGCAGGCACTACAAATGGGGGTAAACGTTCTCGGAACTAAGTACTCTTTTTGGTGTGAACGCAAAATTCCAGGCACTATCGGAACTAAACGGGAAAAGTACTCCGGTGTGAACGCGCCTCTTGTTTGTTTTTCACTTTATTCTGACAGCTGAACTTGCTGCTCCTCACAGAGAGAAAAGCAAAGAGGAGAGAGTCTGCGTGAATTACTTTAAATTGTGGGTAAGGGTAGATAGCCCCCATTGTTCTGTGAGCTGTCAATCATCAAACCGGGGGTCATATTTCATTATGTGTTCATTTGTATCTGAAGTTTTACCCATGGATGTATAAAGAGTAGTTCTACCGCAAAGTTATTCTCCGTGGGGACTTCTGGCAACAATCTTGATTCTGATTGGCCAGAAGACCCGAAAAAACATCAGCAAAGATGTTTTATTGAGAAGATGATACTGCTTTAGTGTGCATTTGATCTGGGATTCGTACACAACACTGACCAGCGTATCAATCTGTCTCCATCAGCTTCTGTTTCTCCACTTTTAGTAAGATGAAGCTGTTCCTCACACTGATGAAATTGATGAAGATGACGACCTATCCTACATCCTATTAGATCCTTTCTGACAGACTCAGAGTAGAGATGGCGGCACATTTGTCCCGAAGGCCCCCGATGGAGAGTATCCACACGTCAGGAGGATCTGACTGATCTTTCCTCTGTCTCCATCCCTCTCTCTTCCTCTGATCCTCCCCCACATCGCCTGGTTCAAAGCCAGATGGAGGCTGTGTGAGGACCTGCTCGCAGTCAGCAAGCTAAATGACACGCCGAGGCTTTGAAAGCGACGCTCGCACTGTTCCAGGCTTCAAAGCACAGTCACATCGCAGAGAACGAGAGAGAAGTGAGCAACAGAGAGGAACAAATGAAGAGCTTCTTGATAGCAGACACACAAACATCACAAGCTCAGATCCTGGTGGAAAACAAAGGTTTCTGCTGCCTTTCATTTCCTCTGAACTGAGGAGTCATGTGATCTCACTGATTACAGTTAGGCCCGTTATAAGAGAGTTCATCTGAAGTCTTAATGTACAACTTAAGATAGCAAAAGTACACACATCCTTTCCTTAAGTAGAAGTACAGATACCCGCGTTTAAAGATTCTCTGCTAAAAGTAAACTTCTTTACTCAAGTAAAAGTAAAGAGGGCTTTGAAATGTACTTCAGTAAAAAGTACCCATAACTAGCAGCTGTTTTAAAGAGTACCTGACCTCCCTTTATATTAATAGAACAATAATGTCATTGTTAGCTAATGAATGTTTCCATGCTGAACAACGGCAACATGACAACGTTTTCATTGGTCCCTCTTCTTTAGAGAAGACCAGGAAATGATGGATACACGGATCGTGTTCAAATCAATAGGCACGCAATGACTCTAAATAATAATGATCACGCCACCAAACACACATTCAAACTAAAGGAACCAGCCTGTTTGGAAATGTGAGAAGTAGAAAGTACAGGTATTTGTGTTCAACATGTAAGAAGTAAAAGTAAAAAGTCGAGTAAAGTATTGATACTAGAACAATTTATTTGTACTCCACTACTTCCCACCTCTGCTTGTATGCATGTTTCTGATCAACATGGGCTCCACAGGACTTTATATAACAGTGTTTTTTATAAGTGTGTGTACACGTATAGTCACTTTACTCAGCACTACTGCTCGTTACATCTTAATTCTCTTCCCCATAGTGCCATGAGCTGTTATTGCTCACGTTGATCTCACACCAGCCTCCGACGTAAACCTGACGTATTCGATTCTTGGTGTCTTCACGAGCAGTTTATTGGTGCCAGAAAATAACAGGTTTTGGGGGCCAAGAGTCGGCCCATTGCAGTGGAAACAGGAGGAACTGGTGCTTAACGGGGCACTCGCTCAGAACTGGCTCTGAAACCACTTTGGTGGGAAAGGGGTTTGAGTAAATTAAGCTATACTTGTTTCTTGGTGGTGCAAAGTTGTCCTCAATGTACCCATAAAGCTTTGCCACCATGGACACGTTTCATTTTTAACGAGTCTTTCCTCTAACGTTATTATTGAAAGTAGACACCTGCTGCATTCCTCTGAGCACCATCTGACACTTTACAGTCCTCCAAAAGGAAATGAAAAGGCTTCAAAGTGACAGCACTGCATATCTGTAATTACTGCCCGTCTGTCTCTTTTCTCCTAAACGTTGTCTTTGATGGAAGGGACTGTGAGAGAAAAATAGTGGTTGTCCTTCATTGTTCTCCGTCTGTCTTCTACCACTCTCCTGGCAGCCTGTAGTTACCACTGCAGGGTGTGTGTGTGTGTGTGGTGTGTGTGTGTGTGGTGTGTGTGTGTGTGTGTGTGTGTGGTGTGTGTGTGTGTGTGTGTGTGTGTGTGTGTGTGTGTGTGTGGTGTGCGTGCGTGCGTGCGTGCGTGCGTGCGTGCGTGCGTGTGTGTGTGTGTGTGTGTGTGTGTGTGTGTATCGCTCCACATACTGAAGGTCAGAGTTTCTGCTTCTGAGCGTTTTAATATTTCTGACAGACTGAAAGACACATCTAGCCTTACAAGTGTTTTCAAATAGAAACCAAAATAGAAATGTCAGAATGCATCGTATATATATTTAGACCACACTCTCTCTGCAAGCAGTCTTATGTCAGGTAACGGTGACATATTCCATGATGAGACACTGCTTTAGTTTGGGTGGAAACATATGTTCACACTCTGCCGTGCTAGTAAATCTGACCTGCTACACTACAAGAACTCTAAATCTTGCCAAGTATATGTATCTAATGACTAGTTAGAATATGTCTTTACACCTGATATAAGACCTAATAACCTAATAAGTAATAATGCAGTGAGATATATGTCTTGTTTTTAGTCAAAGACTCTTGAACGCATCTTATTTTGAGTGTTTTTTCTTACATTTCTATTGGAAAATCTCCAACTATCAGAAAACAGAAAACTTTGGAGAATTTCTGGCTTATTTTGTAACACATCATAAAAAACAAACATATTTTGAACTATATTTGACCAGATCTCATTCATCTAAATATCCCATCTTATTACAAGAGATCTTACCAAGCGAATGTTCACCTGTTCTATTGGCAGATTGAACTTATTACAAGCGAAAATACCTTATTTTTAAAGGGCCCATGTCATGCTTTTCCAGTTATTACCCGTCCCCTTGTGTTATGAAGCTTTTTCTGCATGTAAACGGTCTGCAGAGTCACAACCCTCAAAGTACACCCTGTAGCGAGTAAAACTCTAACACAGAAAAGACCTGTCTATGCTGCCCCAGAACGCCTCGTTGGAGATTTCTCATTTTCCATTGTTTGCTTCCTGGGTTCTGTGACGTGTGAACACCCAAATCAACTACAAATGACCGGATTGGCCCAAATGGACCAATCCGTGGAGCTCCTCACACACCAGGGTCCCTTGGCTAACTAACAGGGAGTCCCATTGACTTGCATAGAGCTCCCTGAACGCTGGTAATAGACGAGTTGGGATGGTGGAGAAATGCTCTCCGCAGACCCATTCTCACAGCGTTATAAACCTCTTACTCAATATCAAGCCACACTTATTGTTTTTACTTCGGCTGTGAGTGTTTGTGTGTGCTCAGGATGAGTTTCGCTTGTTCTCGCTGTATCGCCGACCCGGAAGCCTGTCCGCTCCTCGCAGCAGCGAGCCTCGCAACGTCCCGACCAATCAGAGCACACTGGGCTCACAGGGAGGGGGGGGGGGCAGGAGCTCCAACAAGCCGTGTAGGACAGAGAGTGAATACACATACTTTACAGAGATGCTGTATGAGAAACCAATGTGAGTTTGGAACATTGCACAATGTAAATCTATTCTAGTAGACCTCAACAATGGAAATATGATCAGTAGAAATGGCCATGACATGGGACCTTTAAAATTATTTTATGATTTTTTTTGGGGGCAAGTAGCCAAAATAAATAGGTAAATATCAGGGATTTTGTGTGATTTTGATGTTTTTCATGTATTGAATGAATCAGACTTGCACAACATCTCGGGAAACCTCTCATTAAGAAAGTATTCATTTGTTTAGTTATCAGGCCTTGTGATGAGATCATTGGATATATCCCACACTGACAACTAACCTAATTAATAATGTGAAATAAAATAAAATAAAGTCAACTTTTCAGTTTTCCAGTGAATCCAGTTCCTTTTTCTACAGCTTCCATCTTATCTAGCCTCGCCGGCCTGAGTGAAGCACGGGGAGGTATTAGAGGGTTTGAACAGGTGTAAATCACAGCGGAGAGATTCATCCTTGATTTACTGTCCCTTCTCCACACGAGAGAGAGAGAGAGAGAGAGAGAGAGAGAGAGAGAGAGAGGTGGGGGGCGAGAAAGAGGAAGAGATAAAGACATCAGTCGTCCCCTCTGGCGAGGCTTTGTTCCTCCGAGTTTGTCCTCTTTCTGATGTCCCAGACGACATTCATCTTCTTTATGTGACAACGAGGGGTGGAATTACTGCCACCACCACCTCAGTGTGTGTGTGTGTGTGTGTGTGTGGTGTGTGGTGTGTGTGTGTGTGTGTGTGGGTGTGTGTGTGTGTGTGTGTGTGTGTGTGTGTGTGTGTGTGTGTGTGTGTGTGTGTGTGTGTGTGTGTGGTGTGTGTGTGTGTGTGTGTGTGTGATTCTGACACACACCGTATGTCAAGGGTGTGACCATTAGCATCACACCACCTCATGTTTCAATTACTACCTGTTCACATCGTACTGTGGGGCTATAAATGGGAAACAAATACATTGTTATTTCATTCATTAACCTTCATTGTAATGTTGTACATACATATAGCTTATCAATTAACATTTGTAATCATTTCCAATAATTCATTGGTAATTTAGTCAAATGTCTGAAGAAACCCTGAAAAGGGAGAGTCCAAGTGGTTTACGACTTGTTGTGTTGATATTTATCCAAATATAGATAAGATAATAATTGAATTGAATTGAAGTGTATATTTTTATTTTATAGAATTATATAATTTAGATTTGAATAGATTTTTCCTTTTGCATGAGGCATGGACTGCTACACTGCAAAAATGTAAAATCTTGCCAAGTATATTTGTCTAATTTCTATTCAGAATACACTTGATATAAGACTTAAAATTAAGTCTTGTTTTTAGACAAGGCATCTTAAGCATCTTTTTAAGTCAAAGTCTCTTAAAAACATCTTATTTTTATAAGAAAATCTCCAACTAACATCAGAAAACAGAAAATGTCTAAGCATTTCTTACAATTTCGATAATTCTGGTCAAATATAGTTCAAAATAAGTTCTCCCAGCTAAATACAAGATCTCATTTATCTAAATATCCCATCTTACTTCAAGAAATCTTACCAAGCCTTTTCGTACTTGTTCTATTGGCAGATTTGTTCACTTATTAAAAAACATCTTGTTTTTATTATATATTTACTTTGGAGCAGCATTTGTTCCAGTGTATCGACCAGCCTCAGTCACAACTAAGAAAAGACTTGTGGGAGTGTGTTTCAAATGTGAGAAAACTGTGACGGACGCTCATCCTTCATTAACATCTTTGAATTGATTGTTTTATCTCCAATTATATAAAACAGAAGTCCTTCATCATTGTTTAAAAAATTACTTCAACAACCTGTTGATGCAAATGGTTGATTTTCTGTTGATCAACTAATAATTTCATTAGCAGTTTTTTCTTTATAGTACGTTAACTAACCATCTCTGTATTCACACATTACTAACTACAGATGGAGCATCTTATTTCAGACAGTTTGAAACGCGAGGGTCTGATTGGTCCGTGATTGGTCCGTGATCGGCCCGTGATCGGCCCGTGATGAAGAGCCGGCCCCCAGTCTGACTTGATACCGCCCCCGTGATAAATACATTTAATTATTGTGAAGCCAGCTGCAATGGATCATTGATCCACCAGGGGTGCAGTGGGGTTCCACACTGGAGCTCATGTGAAATCAACTTCGATACAGTAAGCTGGATGTACAGTATGTCTGGTACTAATGTATAGCGGATCTTTGTTAAGATCCATATGTCACGGATAGGATCATAGTCTGTGCTAAATAAGAGATGTAATCATTTACAAAACATCACCATGTTGTTATTTAACAAAATAATGTTGTTTAGTCGAAAAAAACGAACGAGAGGAAATGCAGCCGGCTCTCCCGATTTTTAATCCTAATTTAATCATCATCTTCACCACGATCATTTATGTTTATGTTCGCCGAACTGTGTAGTTTGAATAAAGCTCAGTCCAGCTGTTTAGTTTGGCTATATATATGTATTGTTTGGGTCTTTTCCTTGGATGTCTTGTAAATAAATGACTTAGATACTTGTTTGGTTCAATTGTGAATGCAGGAAAAAAGTGGACTTGCACAGAATCCTCAAGGTTTCAGTCAATTTCTTACATTTTATTACTGTTGCACCATTTATACAAGTACATATAATTTTGAATGCATCAATTTCCATATCATCTTTTTGTTTTGTTTGTGGTGTGGAAATAGCAAGTGGTGAGACATGGAATGAAAATATCAACTGGAGTTGCGATGGATGCAGAAAACTGAGAAATTAGTACTTTTTTTCTCCACTTGACCAAAAAGACAGGACTACAGGTTCACCCAACCACGGACATGCAATTTACTGAGTCAAGAGAGGAAGAAAAAACTGAGCCGAGTGACACGCAACGCTCCTCCAGTTTGAGCTTCTGCTACGGTTTGACGAGTGCTGGGAGGACGTGTTGGGTGTCAGTCGGAGGAAACAGAGAAACTGGCAAATGGAAAGCTGGGATGGATAAATATATAGATATATACTGACATATAGAGGCAAAGGTGGACATTACAAAAGTCTATTTACTCAAACACTGAAGTTAAGACAATTTAAAAGGTGCTTTCTTGACTGTTTTCAATTCGAGTACTAATTGGAGTACTCCAATTTGGCAAATGATGATCTTCCATCTATCATGATCACTGATATTTCCTGTCCTTTAATCTCTCCTTTCCCTCGTATCACCTTCCTTTCTTGTTTACATATTTCACTATTGCAGTTTTCCTTGCTTCTATACCTCCTTTCTTTCAATCAGTCCTCCTTTCTTTCAGCTTTTTAAAAGCTTCCTTCCTATCTGCCGATCCAAAAGCACGACGATGGTCAACTCTCTTCTCCACTTTCAGTACTTTCCCTTGGAAACTGTAGCAAATAAGAATATGCAGGTATGCCATGAGTGTTTCTTACCCCGTGACATTGCTTCTACTTGAGTAAAATAGGTAAATACCTTTGTTCCACCGCTGCATTTACGTACATATATGCCGTATATATTGAATGAGAAATGAGAAATCAGAAGCTCCCTTTTCATGTGCAAGAGTTTTCCATCCCGTTGTGATAGCATGGCGTTTTCCACGGGACAAAGAAGATCACGGTTAATGATGACTCTGATCATTCACAGAAACCCCCCCTCTGGTCCTCCATGAGTTTCAGAGCTACACTGATACACCAACCTCTGACAAACAACACAATCTGTGATCTCGACCGGAGTGTTTTCAGCCGCTTAGACCAAACTGGTGAGGTTTGCACCGCAGATGTTCCTGCTGTGATCTAAAGAAAGTTTCAAAGGCTATATGAGAAAGTTACGTGAATGGGTTTACTGATTGAAGATTGGTTCATCAAGACGATCAACACATATAAATAGCTAATGTAATTCCAAAAAATCCAGAAATTGGGATTGTTGTTGGGGGTCTTTCCTCTAGTTTGTGATAAAAACAACATGTGGTAAGTACATGTTAACACTTTCCATCTCTGCCCAGTATTAATATGGTTTCACGATATACTTTAACTCCTAATAAGTATATTTTGCTGGAGTTAAGAAGAATGTAGAACTTTTACTCACAGCATTTGTAAGTATGTCTACTTTCTGAAATGTACTTAACGGTCCAGAAACTCAAGCCAATCCCAGAAAAAATGGTTAACTCCTGACATCTCCTGATATTTCAATAAACGTCACCAGCTTGTTATCCTAAGCTCGATCAAACTAACGCTAGGCGAGATTGTGAATGTCTCCCAGGTCCCAAAATATATCTGTCTTGCCTAGTACCTTGATCAAATTCGTCATCAGATTTGGACGAAGAGTCCGAGAAGTCTATCGGACTTTCTAAGAACACGCTGGAGATCTTTCAAAAGGAGGCTTTGCAGAATTTATAAGTGTATTACAAATGTTAAAAAACCACTTAGTTTGCTTACAATATACCCAAGGGTTTCAGTACAAAATGTAGAAGTTTATCTGAAACTTTTTTTATACGTCTAAGAATGTGTTTGGCTCTGCAAAGCCGGACTTTTTTCAACCTCCAAAATGTCTCAGGAAGGCTTAGCTTTCTCAGTCCTCACAACAGATTTAAACTCATCAGTTTTTGCCGTATAGAGACCCAACACAACCCAAGAATACCTAAAAGTACACGGTTACAACTCCAAAGAAAGACTGGAGGTACCAGGACAAGACGGAGAGTAGGATACTCAGAATGAGGAGGGTAGGAGGAAGAAGAAAAGTGGACCGATTCAATGGAAGTCCAGCTGGTAAAGACATTTCTCAAACCCCCTCCTTCCCTCAGTCCCATGTCCTCAAAAGTAGCCGTTCTGACGTCCTCAGAGGGGGGGTAAGCCTCTTGCCTTCAGGAGGGAGACGATGATGAAGGTGGGATGGCTAGGCGAATGGCCGACACAAACTCGTATCAAAGTTCAAATACTACAGCAGAAAAAAATAGAATAAAACGTAACAATAATAATAGCAATTATAATCTGCAGCGGGGGGCGAGGGGGGGGGACTTCTCCAGGTAGCTGCTCAGGTTCCTCAAATCATTACCATTACAACTACTATTATTATTATTGTTAATATCATAATATGGGTGGTGGGCTAGTACATTTCATTTTTTTTTTTTTTATCTTCATGGTTGAGTTAGGTACTTTTTATGTTATTTCCGAAAAGAAGCTGTCCATTAATCTTGAACTGCTACGGTTTGATCCTTGCTTGGTGCCTCTGTGGCGTTGGCCTCTTTGACGGGGGTCTCGCTGGCGGCTGGTGTTGAACTAGGTGCTGCGGCGGACGGGCTCTTTTCCCACTGCGTTGGCCTCTGTCGGCTCGGGGGAGGCAGCGATGGCCGCCTCTGCTTTGGCTGCTGGAGCCGCGGGGGCCTCAGTCTTTTTGGCGTCGGCCTCTTCTTTAATCTCAGGTTTCGCCGCCTTGACTTCGGGCTCTTTCACGGCGGCAGGCGCTGACTCTTTGACCGCGGGTTTCTCCTCGGCCTTGGCGGGCTCTTCGCTCTTCGGGAGCCTCGGTTTTCGGCGCCTCTGTTTTCGGCGCCTCTGTTTTCGGCGCCTCTGTTTTCGGCACCTCTGTTTTCGGCGCCTCTGTTTTCGGCTCAGCGTTGGCGGCAGGTTTCTCCGGCTCCTTTACAGCGGGGGTGGCGTTCTTCTCCTCTTTCTTCTCCTCTTTCTTCTCCTCCTTCTTCTCCTCTTCTTCTCCTCTTTCTTCTCCTCCTTCTTCTCCTCCTTCTTCTCTTCCTCCTTGGCCGCCGCCGTGTCATTCGCTACCTCCTTAGAGTCGCTGGCGGCCGACACCTCGTCTTTGATGTCCTTCGGCGCCTCGCTCTCCTCTGCAGACGCCCCCTCGGCCGGGGCGTCCTTGTCTTTGGCCTTGTCATCGTTTACGTTGTATCCCTTCTTCTTTTTGCTGAGCTTGCCTCCCATTTTGGATGTCTGGCCTCTGAAACAGAAGATGAAAATACATGATTTTAGTATAAGATAAGATAAGAAGTACTTTGTTGTTCCCAATTTGCCAAAGACATGGCATTGTACAATACAAATTAAAAGATTAGAAATAAACAGGAAAGTAGAAAATATACATGTTGAATTACAAACGGTATGATATTCACTCATTCATTGAGAAGAGAGTACAACAGTAAGATGCAAGAGCATTCCAAACACAACCAAACAATGGACTGAATGAGAGAGGGAACCATGAATCAAGTCTTGAGCACATTGGAAGCTCTGAGTGAGCGATGCATTGAGCAACGTTCTTCTTCAGAAGATGATTTTTGATCAAGTGCAGTCTCTCTTCGTGGCATAAAGGAATACACTTATTGCACCGGCAGCCTCTACAAGATGGAAAGTGAATAATCTGACATCTCTGCATGAGGTTTCATACGAACGCTCATATAAATGATATGCAGCCAGTAGCCATGCATTTATGCAACAACATCCCCCGTATTGCATCATTGATGCAATCTCTCAATCTGAAGCACATGCTGCTCACAGAGCCTCCCGGCATGATGTCTCCCTCTCACTGAAAACAGTACGAGTCGTTTGAAACCATAATGTTCATCTTCTATCATCATAGAGCATCTCTTGTTCGATCAGCAACTTTAAATTATAAATGCAAATACGTTTTCCACAAGCAAGAGCAAATTAAAATGACTGTTACTGAGACAAAACTCCCATGAAATGGTGTTTTACGTTCCTTTAACGACTACTGCAACTGGCTAATTGAATTTGCACTTTACACAGAAATAATATGCTCAATACTTTTGACATGGTACCTGTTTAGTGGAGAAAAACCAATAGAAACACATGTTTAAACATGAATAGCTATCAGCCTGAATCAACAACCTAATATATACCAAAAATGTGAGAAAGCTAGCAGCCTTCTGTATAAAGTGTGACACGTAAAACATGGTCTTGTCTGCAAAGAATCGTCTTTGTTCTACCGGGATGTGTCGACCTCTGTGTTAAGAGACTACATTTCATATGATTAACGGCCCGTCCACACGGCAGCGCTGTTGCGTGCTTCAACGGAGACGCTTCCCATTCACTTTGAATGGGGAGACGTCACGCTTTGCCGAACTGCATTGTGGTTCCGTCGCGTCGCTTTGCCTCCGTTGCTCGCTTCAAAAGTTGAGAAGCGTTGACAGAAGCGCCAGCCAATCAAATCATATGCCAGTACAAGCTCTAGCCAATGCTTGTGTGTCCAGGGCGGGAGATTAATGTGATTGGTTGTTGGTCGCACGCCAGACACGCCCACCGGCAAGCTTCAACGCACGCCCGTGTGGACGCACCGTAAGAGCTGTAGGTAAGCATTTCTGAGCATGTAGATATTACTGTGTACAGGACAGGCTACACACACACACACACACACACACACACACACACACACACACACACACACACACACACACACACACCACACACACACACACCTGCAGATTCCTGGCTCATGACTACAGTTGAAGCATTTGTTCATGGATATCACCATCTGTCTGCTCGATGGGGAGAGGACTTCAACAGCACAACAAATCAGGCTTATTAGGAGCAAGGACTCAAGAAGGGAACAATCGGATGCTGCTGCTTTAAAATATGAAGTCTCTATGTTCATGCTTAAAACTGCTAAAAGCTATTGGCAGTCTCTTCTGCTCGTTGGGAAAAAAGCCACAAAAAGTCCTGAATGTGCTTCACTGTAGAAAAAAGACCTGAAAACTAAAGATACATTCTTAACCTTGACAGTTTGTTGATAAGGAACCACTTTATTTATTTACTAGCTCTAGAAAGCTTAGTTTTATGACCAGAAAGAACTCAGAGTGCACATTGTTGATATCCATTATTGGATCAAACAGTAATCAAAGTCATAAGATCTGCTAAATCTCTTCAGTTCCTGCAACAGTAGAAAAAAAAAAATGTCCTCAATTTTAGAAAATCTCTGAGAAAATTGCTGGATATAAGCCTTAGTCTAAATGTAGTCGCTTAGTGTTTGCTCAGATGTAACCCGAAAACCTCTGATGGGCAATACACACTTTCCAAATCTAACTATGTTCATCCACACTTAAAGTTAATTAAAAACGTTCACCTCCATTTCCCAACATTGCATGAGTTTTCAAAGTATTAGCAAAAGAAGGACTGGGCATCTGCTCTCAGGTCTCAGGGTAAGCAAAAAAACAACCAATTCTCTAGTATGCATTGCTTGTATTAATGCAAACATCTACAACACCATTAAATAAAAGTTATATTTTCCAAGGTGGTCATTTTGATGGACTTAACAAGGCCTCAAAATACCTGTCAATGTTTTTGTGAGGAGTTTTCAATGTTGTCCATTGGTCCCAAATGTTGGTGTTTTCTACAGTAAATGAGTTTTTGAGGTATGAGCATTACAAATGAATCCGTTAAATCACGCCTGTACATCACTACTACTGTATGCAACAATTATGAAATGACCAGTATGAGTTATCTTTGGTATTTAAACAAATCTATTTAAAATCACTTTTGCAATTGACAAGAGTAAGTGATTTGTTCCAACATCAAGACAGAAGCCATATTTTCAACTGGTGATTTAAAAGCACTGACCTTACAACGCCTCAGAATACTTCCTTTTTTATGTACCAACAAACCATCTATTTGTCCACCTGTACATTTTAAACCTGTAAGACATGTCTCTAAGCAGGTGTGACCCCTTCCTCCCAATGAAAGGTAGAGCTGGCTACTCACAGATTCTCCCTCTGAATGGGACAAAGCCGGCGGTGAATCCACTCAAAATGCTAATCACCTCTCTGACTGAATTACTCCACTATTCATGCAAAAAGCTCCCCTGAACCTCCGCCGGTCCGTATCTGCCGCTCCTCTCGCAGCTTTCTACGATGCCACAATGGAGGTCTCTCTGCTAACGTCCATCATTTGACTTCCCGGCTTGTACAATGACTCACAATCATCTGAGCGGACAATGGATGCTTTTCAAGCGAAGGCACGCTCCCTCGCTGCTGGGCGTGAGGTTCCAGTGTTTGAAGAGCTGAGGCAACCTGGAGAAAATGCTCTGGCTCGCACAAAAGACTTCGTTTAACCTGAAAAGGGCCATCAGGGAAGCACAAAGGGAAGTTTGATCTGCCCGACGTGAACATTCCCAGCGTCAGTTTATGTGGACAATGGTCATAGTGCCTCGTAAAAACACAAGATGACCTAGCTGAAGTGTTTGACAATGAAAAGGCTCTTTAAAATGCATTTAAATAAGTCCAACAAAACCAGAATGTTACATTTCTGGTGAGGCCGGACAAAAAAGTGTGTAACAAAAAATTGGAGCCTAACGAGCCCCGATAAACAAACAAAATGTATATTTTTCCACCATAAGATATTTGTGATACACACAGCTGGAGCAAGAGAATAATTGAAATGTATATTTTTATATAACCATACAATTTAAATATGATTGGATTGTTGCTCATCTTACATTAACGTCTTTGAATTGATTGTTTTATCTCCGTTTTCCAATGGATTAATGGAATCACATGTGTATCAAGTTCTATGGCTTATTACAGCTTTTAACTAATCTACACATTTTTTATATAAATGTCCTTTATATAATGTGATGCATTGTTGGAGGAGCTCGGGGCCTAAACATTTCATTGCCATAACTACAAAACCCTTGCATCTTGAAAACAATGAGATGTCATGGTTAAATGGTTTGTTTGACCTTTCAAAGAGGTACCCATAAGGATTAAGTATTAAGTGTCTCAATCCTCTTAGACACCGTGTCATTGTTACAGATGTAAAAAGCTAATCATCTTCTAACCTTGCTAATCCCTGATCTCAATCGCTGTGAAATCAGTGACCGAGGCTGATCTCTTGTTCTCTGCTAAAACTATGAGTCACAAAGATTCTCAGTTAACTCTTTGCTAACCCTAACCCTAACAGAAACGTGTTATTCCTCCATTAACAACGCTAACCATGAAGTCTTAATTACCTTAACTTCATCAGGAGGACTTAAAGCTAGGGTAGGTAAGTTTGAGAAACCGGCTCGAGATACACTTTTTGTTATATTCCATGGAATGCTCTTAACATCCCGATAGCAATGAATACATTAAATGCTTTGACAAAAGATAGATGGAAAATATTCGGTTAACGCGATCTCTGTTCACACGATGTTATAGCAGTGCAATGCTACATCAATGGATTACTATTTAAAAAAGGTATGGTTAGTGCTTGGCAATAAAAACATGTATGAATCATAAAAATGTCAACATGAATTGCTGGTCTGTGACGTAAGGTTAACTCAGGTCAGAAAGGCTTCTCTTCATCTTTGGACGTTCAAGGTTCAAGGTTCAAGGTTCTTTATTGTCAATCTGACATAGCTACAGAGTAATTATGTAGTTGAAAATCTTATGTCACAGACTTCTCCAACAATGCAACATAATAACATAATAACAATAAGAGCAAGAGCAATACAAAAAGAAAATAGTTATAAAATAAAGTGATGATGTGGAATAGTGCAGTACGAGTCTATATACAAGTTATTGGAATGATATATATTAGTATTAGATACATAATACTGAGTAGCAGATGAATGTTTTGAAGTTGTTTCAACAGTTCAATTGTTTAACAGTCTCACTGCCCGCGGGAAGAAACTGTCTCCGAATCTTCTTGTCCTTGCCAGGATGCTGCGGTAACGTCTGCCAGACGGCAACAGAAAGAACAGTTTGTCGTATACTCTTGGCTAACTTGATGCAAGGTAGTCTGTCTCTGCTGAACAGCAATATCATATTAAATTCAACCACTTCCATATCTGTGTTTTAAATGTTTCCTTTGGGTTATTCTTTAATATCTCTCGCCCTGTTTTCAAACCTTTAAACAGTGAGATCTCAGTGCATCCGTTTCAGGTCCATTTACTTCTCCTGAGAGTGCAACATATTCACACCAGCTGCACTTTTCCCCCTGGTTTTTTTCACCGTGTTCAGCAGTTGCCTTCATTAACCACCGACTCTCCAATCCCTCAACAAAACTCATGATGGATCGCTCCAGCAGCGAAGACGTGTTTATACAACGTTATTAATCGATGATCAAATTTGTGTCTGTCGAGTTACGAGGCAGAAAAAAAAGCGCTTTAAGACGAGCGAAATTCCCGGAGACTTTTCTTTAGATTGTTTCTCTCTCTCCTCATCTGTCACGCCCACGCTGAGACGCCACTACTCTGCTCTCTTTTCCCCGTCTACCCTTCCTCCTCTCTGCAGTATTCCTCCTCCTTCATCTCTCCTCCTCTCCATGCCTTTGCTCTCGACACCTGCAGTGCTTTCTGTCCTCACGGTGTAATTTAAATTCTCTGAATTGCTTCTGCTCTCGGCTCTGCACCAACTGTCTCTACTTATATTTTCTTTGGCATGTCTGAATTACAGTCTCTCTCTCCTGTGATTATTTTTCTCTTTCTGTTTCATTGTGAGGGTTCAACTTCAACATATTTTTCTCTGCTAGTTCCTTTTATTTCTTAAGAATTACACAAAGGTAAAGCCCCAATGCAGAGATTTCTTATGTGATGAAATCTGCACTAATGAGAGTTTCCATAACGATAAGCCATACTTAACCTGTTAAGCCCCGAGCCTGTTTTTCAGGTTTCAGGCTCGAAAATGACATGCCCAAAACAAATGACTACAACTTCACTTCTAAAAGGGTTATAGAATAATTTCTTTTATCAAAGCAAGGTTACATCTGTGAGTTAGATGTAGAAGTGTCAGAATCAATATAGATGTTTCTGTGTCAGAGTAAATTCAGATGGAACATAGTAAAAAAAGGTAAATTCTTACCTCCGCCTAAAGAAAAAACATTACTTATAGTGAAAACCACCCTTGAATGATGGGATGGTAGAAAAGCTTTAGGAATCCAAACTATAACATATAATAAGTACCCTGTATCAAGATTGAGGCAAAACAAGTAAATCTGACCTTTTTAGAGAGGTTTAGAAAAAGAAAGTTCCAGGCGGAATAAGCTTTCGGCACATTTGGGTACATCTGGTTCCATCAGTGCCATTTGACCTTTTTCAGGTACCAGACTATAAAAATGATGTATTACATTGAATTATCACCATAGGTATTCATTCCATCCAAAGAAAAAAAATTTAAATAAAAAAAAATTAATAAAAAATTTAAAATTTAAAAAAAAAACTTTTTGTGGGATTTGGGGCTTAACAGGTTAAAGGACCATATTCTCCTCATGTTCAGGTGTATATCAGTATGTAGATGTGTCAATGTTTACAATGTGTCGGAGCGCTAGCCAATAGGAGCGGAGTGTTACATAGTGATGTCATTATGTTCAGGAAGTCCAATGGAGATGTTTCAGGCGTTCATGCCATTTGAAATAGATGTATTCTAAAACGTTTCCACGATAATACTTCAGATGTTTTATATTTAAAGAAACACATTTTAATTGTAATCAATTTTTGTAAACAAAGTTTAACCCTTACATACATTTAATTCAAACCATTTTGACCCCATACTGTTGCTGTGTTTGGTTTGCATTTCTTTCTTTCTTACACACACTATACTTTGACTCCATTTAAAATCCCTCTCAGTCAATATATGATCTCTGATTCCTCTCCGCTCGGCAGATGGAGGTCTCCAGGAGGTCTCGGGTCTCAGTAAATCCCCGGCCTGGCAGCTTCTGAGTTCCTGCCGTCCAAGAGGACACGTTAAAGGTTAAAGCTGTCACTAACAACTCCCCCATCACTGACCACCCCCCCATCACTGACCACCCCCCCCCCATCCTGCTGGGACACACACCGCCTGTTAAAGAAATGTCACTCTTCACCGGCTTGATCTTCAATCTCAGGATCCATGTATCTGTGATCCTCTCCAGAATGGAAGTAGTCCTCACATCCAGAGCATCAACTAGTTCCTGAACAGTGTCCTTCACATGCTGATATCCAAGAGAGGGAGTTACACAGTCACAAGATGGAGGAATAGAAAGCAGTATTCAATGTTTACTTCAGATTAGCTCCACGTCAGAAATGATCATGCTTGTCATATGTCTATCTCCATAGAGGCTGAATCATCATGTTAATCACATAGCTATCATATGCCTCAAACAGTCCTGATGCTCTTCTAGGTAATCATACATCCTGTCATGTTCACAGCTACAGTTGGGATACCTTTGTTATCATGTTACTCTCATACTGGAAGAGGACATTCACTATTATCCCAACACTGCCCTTTCATGTCCGATGGAAAATCAACTTTACAGCACGAAGCAGATAAGAAAAAAAGCTTTTTCCTTTCGCATTTCCAACGTAAAACAGTAGAGAAGCGCCAATGCAAGGCTGTTAGCTAGCATGTTCGCGTCTGCAGAAAAAAATATCCTTTGGCATACAGTATAATGAAAACACACCTGTTTCGCTGGCACCTTGGCCATTACACACACACACACACACACAACACACACACACACACACACACACACACACACACACACACACACACACACACACACACACATACCATGTATACATCACTTCGGGGACATTAGATTGACTTACATGCATTTCCTGGAGACTTATCCTAACCGTAACCATAACCAACACATGCCTAACCCTTACCCTTAACCTTACCTTACCCTCACCCTAACCATACCCTAACCAAGTCTTCAGCCTAAAATTAATGATTCCCCTCATGGGGACCTCCATTTTGTCCCCATAAGGGAGGCGAGTCCCCACACGTGACTGTGTAAACAGATTTAGGTCCCCACAAGTATAGTAATGCTAGGCCCACACACACACACACTCACAACATTCAATTATGCAATTTGGTTCACTTGCATTTTACTCTTTGTAAATAGAAATGTAACCAAGGTGCATATGCCTGTGAACCCATTGAGACACTGTATGTAATACATAGCAATAGAATCAGCTGGAATGACACAAAAGCACCTAAATGCACCACTTGGCATCAGCTTGTTTGTTCCTAAGAGATGACATTTGTGTACAAACACGGTTGAACAGAGACACCCCACTTTGAATCAGGCCTGGAGCTACAAACACACTCCTCCTGTGACTCACTGACCTGCATTGTAACACACTGCTGCTTATCAGAGCGATCTGCAGCCACACACACACTCTGCTGCAGACTCACACACACTCTGCTGCAGCCACACACACACTCTGCTGCAGACTCACACACACTCTGCTGCAGACTCACACACTCACTCTGCTGCAGACTCACACACACTCTGCTGCAGCCACACACACACACTGCTGCAGACTCACACACTCACTCTGCTGCAGACTCACACTCCATTACTGCTCGGTCACTTCTCACCTGACCTCCCTCACACTGCAGCTGACAGAGAGGAACTCCAACGCTTCACACAGATAGTACTTTAGACTCCTTTTCTCCCATAAACTTTGCACAACTGAATGCAATGATTTCTTTCTTCTAAACCAGGGGTGTCCAAACTACACCATTTTTGAATCGGCCCTCAGCAAATTCATTCAAAGGTCTAATGGAATATGGCCGACAATGAAACTTGAGCTTGTCTTATATTGTACTCTTAAATATAAATGTAAACATATATTACACAGCAGTATTCATGTGTTAAGAAGCCCACTTTTCAAATCAATTCAGTCAATTGAAGTTAACATTTTCTAAAGTACCTATCTATCTAACATATCTTAGTTGTTCACCAGACACTTTTTTTACGCTGCTATGAACAATCTTGCACAATGTACATTCCCTAAGATATTGAAGTGACTGTATTTTGTATATATTGATTGTTTGTGTTTATTTTAAAGGTCCCATGTCATGGTCATTTCTACTGATCATATTTCCATTGTTGGGGTCTACTAGAATAGATTTAAATTGTTCAATTTTCCAAACTCACATTGGTTTCTCATACAGCATCTCTGTATAGTATGTGTATCACTCTCTGTCCTACACGGCTTGTTGGAGCTCCTGCCCCCCCCCCCACCCTGTGAGCCCAGTGTGCTCTGATTGGTCGGGACGTTGCGAGGCTCGTTGCTGTGAGGAGCGGACAGGCTTCCGGGTCGGAGATACAGCGAGAATAAGCGAAACTCATCCTGAGCACACAAACACTCACAGCCGAAGTAAAACACAATAAGTGTGGCTTGATATTGGTAAGAGGTTTCTAACGCTGTGAGAATGGGTCTGCGGAGAGCATTTCTCCACCATCCCAACTCGTCTATTACCAGCGTTCAGGGAGCTCTATGCAAGTCAATGGGACCCTTAGTTAGCCAAGGGATCCTGGTGTGTGAGGTGCTCCACGGGATTGGTCCATTTGGGCCAATCCGGTAATTTGTTGTTGATCTGGGTGTTCACACGTCACAGAACCAGGAAGCAACAATGGAAAAAGAGAAATGTCCAACGAGGCGTTCAGGGGCAGCATAGTGTACATGTGTCTGTTGATTAAGGAGGAGCTGCCAACACTCACAACAATAATTGACCTACATTTGATTGATTTTGCGAACTTATAACTGAACTTATGAGGGTAATAAACCTCTAGTGAGCGGGCCAGCCCTTCGTATATCTTTCTGTATGTGGCCCTCGGTGAAAAATGTTTGGACACCTCTGCTCTAAACCATCAATGTGTATCTTAGACCCGATTCCAACTAAGCTGTTAAAAGACGTTTTTCCATGGATTCATAGTCTTATTATACACGTCACATGCAAGCATTTGGACTATGTTGTAAAGTATTATCTTTTCAATTTACACACGGCATCCTCCTCTGTTTCTCTCCTCAAGGTTCTTTACATTTTTCCCCGTTAACTTTGGGGTTTCCTTTGGAAGTTTTTTCTTCTCCGACGTGAGGGTCGAAGGACAGGGGGGTGTCGTATTCTTAATCTGTACAAACTGTAAAGTCCACTGAGACATAATGATGAGTGATATTGGGCTATGTAAATACATTGATTGATTGATTGATTGATTGATTGATTGATTTGATTGACATAGAAGTGTTTTGAATGTTTAAAATGCATGTAGACCGGCAGAAAAATTAAATAAAAGTGCAAATATGCCTGAGCATGTTCTGTAACCTAAATATACACGTTTAATTAATGATACTTGAATGAAATACTGTTGAGTAATACACATTCCATAAAATAGACACTTGTAAGCAAACCTGAATTAAACATTATACTGGGTCTGTAATCTAATGAGACATCAGTAAAACCTGTCAAAGCGATTTCCCTCGTGTCTAATTGTTCTACAGCTGATGTGATTACCCATAATGCTCGGATGTTATTACTCTGAACATCTTTGACACACACCTAATTTATTGCTCATCATCACACATTAGCTATCGAGTGATTTGATTAAGCCTTGCAAAGAAACATGGAGAAGTGACGTCTAACAAATGTCAGTAAATACAATGTTAAGGAATATGCTATATGATTTATTTCCAACAATGATTTCATGATAATTTATATTCCTCTGATTTCTGTGCATTGAGCTGGATTCATGTGGTTAGCCTAGCTTAGCATAAGCAGGGTGATCTGTCCAAAGTTCCTCTGATGCAAGGATTAAATAAAACATTTTAACAGGTTGTATTTTGTTTGTTTACCCCTACAACTGGGAGTTACAGTGATTGCTTTGAGAACAGCTGTTCATCCGTCTGTCGACCATTTTCTGCAGCATCTCGGCGACAGAGTTGCCAAATTAGTTCGGATGAGATTATTTCATTTCTATTTTGGTAATCAGCGCCAAACTTGGACATTTCAGGAAGCAACGAACAAGTTCTCTGTACCGACTGTTGTTTTGATCTGTCAAGGTATGTAAGGAATAAGTAAGTATTATAACCAGAGATGACAAAAGTACACACCTCCTTTACTCAAGTAGAAGTACAGATACTCATGTTTAAAAATACTCTGGTGAAAGTAGAAGTACTGACTAAACTTCTTTACTCAAGTCAAAGTAAAGAGGGCTTTGAAATGTACTTCAGTAAAAAGTACCCAACTAGCAGCTGTTTTAAAGAGTACCTGACCTCCCTTTATATTAATAGAACAATAATGTAATTGTTAGCTAATGAATGTTTCCATGCTGAACAACGGCAACATGACAACGTTTTCATTGGTCCCTCTTCTTTAGAGAAGACCAGGAAATGATGGATACACGGATCGTGTTCAAATCAATAGGCACGCAATAAGTACAGTAGAAGTACACAAGAAGTAGAAAGTACAGGTATTTGGTTCAACATGTAAGAAGTAGAAAGTACAGGTATTTGGGTTCAAAATGTAAGAATTCAAAGTAAAAGTCGTCAGAAAATAAGTAGTGGAGTAAAGTACTGATACCAGAACAATGTACTTAAGTACAGCAAGGAAGTATATATACGATCCAGTGAGAGGCCAATGAGAGGGTGTGTGTGTGTGTGTGTGTGTGTGTGTGTGTGTGTGTGTGTGTGTGTGTGTGGTGGTGTGTGTGTGTGTGTGTGTGTGTGTGTGTGTGTGTGTGTGTGTGTGTGTGTGTGTGTGTGTGTGTGTGTGTGTGTGTGTGTGTGTGTGTGTGTGTGTGTTCCAACATGACCGTATAGCGCTATAATTTATAACACTGGGCTGAGCACTTCCTCCGCTGACATCCAGCTGGCTGATTTAACACGAGTCTGTTTCACAACTGCAGCAGGACAGCCGGGGAAACTGGAGCAGAAAATCTGGCCCAATCACACACAGACACACAAATAAAATATTCTTTAAAAAAAAAGAAAAACTCCACACCGGCTCTGAGTTTAAAGAAACAGCAGGCAGCAGAGGATTCTGGGAGGTAGCATTCAGATATTGAAGAAGCTGAAATGACAGATTTGAGTCCATGACGAAGGTTTCCCAAAGCAGCGTGCAGCTATTTTGAAACGCTCCGAACATCAGAGCCAAAGACGATGCAGAAGTATTCCACATTTCCTCCCAAATATTCTACATTTTCATTCCAGCCCTCAAACGTAGCGCTGCGAGGGGAATTCAGGGAACAGTAGCAGGCACAAAGTGAACCATCTGTAAAAGTCAGAGCTGGTCCCCTGAGTCGGAGCTAGCACGGCGGCTACCGCTATTTCTGTCCAACAGTAAACACTCTGAGTCTACAGCGAGTCCAGCTGAGGGAAGATAACATCATCTGTGTGCATTTCAATGAGTCTGAGCTGCTAGATTTAAACATTTTAGGAGATATGAGTTGATATCAACCAGAGAAAGCAAGTAAAGTGATTAAAAAGTTACAACTGGAGTCAAAAATCTTGAATAAAGAATGTTTTTGTGTGACGAAAAATCTATTTTATTTCCACTAAACTTGACAAAATGGAAAACAATTTGAGTTTGGTTGCTCATTTTCAATTATTAGGGAACAAGATTATCAGATTTGATTTGGTATCACTTACATACCAGATGCTCACAAACCTAATATTCAAAGTTATTTCTGCCTATAGTGAGGAAATAACAACACTTAGTTTTGAATGTATGTCAAGGGCTTTTATTGTGAGAGAAGGAAGGATTGGAACATGGCATTTGTTATTTTTGTCAAGGTTAAAAGGAGTAATAAAGTTGTTCCTCTCGGTTCAGACTACTGTTGTGGATTAATAATTCTCCTCCACACTTCAGCGTATTTTTTTATGACTAACAGTTGGTTAGTGAGCTTGTTTTGGAATTAATCCTGAATCAGGAAGTGATCGCTTTGTTCTGGACAGCAGCCTAATTACTCAGAGTACACACACACTGTTATTGTGGCCTCAGGCTGAACACACCACACACACACACACACACACACACACACACACACACACAAAACCAAGCTAATGCTAAACACACAAGCAGAGACAAAGCACACACATTCATTCATTGGTGTTTAGAGAATCAATCCTCCAATCGACGGAGCTTTCTGAAACTCCTGATGCAGAAACGGTTATTGATCGGTGTTCAGAGGACGCACTCAGCGATGAGAGCCGGCGAGGCGCTTTCAGACGGATCTTACTGGGACATTTATCGCCGAAAACACAAGAATGGGCTGGGAAAGCTTTGTTGGCTTCAGAGGAAACAAAATAAAACAGAGAAGTGAGGCGGATTACGTCCATCTCTGAGGAGTCAGTGGCATTTCACTCTGCTGAGTCCTCGCCTCCTCAGACGCTCACATGACCTCCCTGTCTGCAAAACGCTCGTCTGGATGGAAATGTATTCACCACAAACTCTCTGCTGGTCCCTTTTCTGTAGCGAAAATGCTTTTTAAATGAGCGAGAAAGTTCATTCCTGACCTTTGAAACAGAAGTTTTCAATGAATGAGGAAGAAAATCCTTTTTTTTGTCCAATAACCTTGACAAACACTGGGTTTAACTAAAAGACTGACAGTATTTGTTGATGTTTTAATGAAAATGTCCAATAAAATGGAAGAAATACTGGGACTTTATTACCACAAGCTTAACCTGACATACTGAGGTCCTGCTGATTCTGACATGGACAGAAAACTCTTGGAAAGATGGACTATTTCCATGAAGTTTAGTTTGGAGGATATCCATCTTCCAGTCTGCTTTACACCTTTTAAATTAGCCAAACATTAATTATATGATATGTCTCTTTCTACTGTGTGTATTTGAATGGATACTGAAGTATGTGAAAGTAATCTAATCCCAAGCTTAAAGGGGACCTATCAGTGATAGACAGAGGTCTTGAAATGAAATAACTATAGGAGTGGCATCAAAACTACTTTGTTAGACTCAAGAAAAGATTGTGGTTTGGGTTGAAAATTATAGGAGTGGCCTTTTCTTTATATGACGTTAAAGGGGACCTATCATGCAAAATGCACTTTGTACGTCTTTTCTACATGAATATGTGTCCCCGGTGTTCCAGGGAACTCACCAAGTGTCAGAAAACACAACCCTCTCTATTTTCCTCCATACCCAAATCTCTAAAAAAGGGGCTGCAACGGATCTGATCAAAACTGATCCAGATTTGAACACTGTCCTGACGTCAGGACGGTGGCGCTACGGCTATTGGGCCAACTCCACCAATCAGGAGGAGACAGCCACGGCCATTGCCGTTCGAAAGCGCTGGAGACGCTGCAGTACATATGCCAGGCCTGTAGGTGGTGCTGTTCTCACTGAATCTTGACAGAGCTAGAAATGTCAAATTGAGCAAAATGAGGCATGGCTAAAATGCATGATCTGTTTGGTATTTTGAAAAAAAAAAAGTATAAATATGCCTTATATAGGTATGGTCCTACACTATATTATTCAAATATAGCATGATAGGTCCACTTTAATGAATCATGTTAATAAAACAAAGCATTTAAATTCAATGGTCGAATTCACAGCAAAAACACGTCATTATTAGTCGTCTGAAATACAGCCTGTCTGGTTCATTAACAATGTTCATTTTCTGTCGTGATGTTTCCGACATGTCGTCTTTGTTGATTCTAAAACAGTTTGTCCTTCTGAAGCGAGGATAAAGAACATTTCTTTCCTCCGCTCATAAACCTGTAATATCTGTGCTGATTTATTGTGAAACGGAGCGGAGCCTCTGGCCTTGTTTTCCTGCTGAAAAAAAACCGTTGAAAATATTTTTATTGTAGTCTGACAGATCCAGGTCAGAATTTCAGGCGCTGTTACAGTAAGTGATCGAACAGGTGCCATCAAGGCTTCAGCTAAATACCCACAATGCACTGCGGTACAGGCATTTGGCAGCTGATGTAACTGGGTCGACAGTTATCCATGGGAAGGTTTAGCTCAGATGAAGCCACTCATAGATATCAAATTCAAGATACTAAAAGAAAAAAGATGTTAAGATAGTTCGAGAAAAGGTTGAAGTCTTCATGGATCTGTTTTACTCCTAAATCTTAACATTTGGCAAACTGGGGTGTTCGTCACTCTCTGAGGTAGATTTATTTGACAAATACCGCATTTTCTGGATTTGGTTCCCAATAAGGTTTTAATAAAGTTTAAAGGAAAATAGTACAGTATGGGCTCTAGCAGTGCTTAAGGACTGGTTAATGGAAAATAAAACGTGAACAGACTTGGAGAGTTACAGAAAACCTTGATTAGTGCTGCCATTCATTATAAGTCACGTTGCTGTTGCCACAGATCCAGTTGTTGCTACGCAGTCGTTGGTTTATTTAGTACGTAGCCATGTAATAAAGCGGCGCTAATCTGCAGCGAGGTGGTCATTAACCAATCAAGAACACCTCGACCTTACGCTGATGTGTTCGCTGCCTTGGCTCTGTTTTCTCGAACAGATAAGAAAGGTGAGAAGTGAAGGCAGAGTAAACCTGGGGACCCCAAGGCCTGTTTTGTATTTACCAAAACATGTAGGCTATTTTCTTTAAAAGCAGGGCCAGACAGATATTCCTGATCCTTCAGCTAGCTTTAGAGAAGGTCTGTCTAATTGCTCAACCAGAGACAGGACTAAGAAGATTGCTGAATCAATACTTATGTGTCTCTCCTGTTTGTAATTCATTGTGAAGGTTATGAATAATTCACCGGCGGTATTGATCGGACCTGAGAGACTCATCACCTGTAGAGTTACAGAGCTTCAGGTGGATCAGACTCCATAAAGTCTCCAGGATCCACCAGGGACCGAGCATCAGCCTGAATCCCAGAGAGGAGCCGTGTGAAGGGGCCACAGCTGCTCCTCTGGGACAGCATGCTAATGAAGGCTAATACTGTAGCTGCTGGATCTGACGGTGTAACAGGAAACATGGGGAACCTTTCTCACATGACGTCACAAATGATCAAAGACGTGACCAATTAAACTGATTTATTTTATCAGCTGCAAGTTTTGTGATTAATTAGTTAATTGTTTTAATTGTGCTTTGGACATCACTTCCGGTCAGTACTGTTAATGACAACTGAATCCTACTACTTCTATTCTTTTGTATTGTATTTGCTTGCACTATTTTATCTGTTTTATTGTGTTGCACTGTTGGAGGAGCCTGGGACCTAAGATTGTCATCGACATAACTACAGTGTAGCTATGTACCAATGATAATAAAAGCCTTGAATCTTGAAAAATATTGAATGCAAAATAGGAGCAATTCAAATCAAATCAAATCAAGTTTTATTTATAAAGCACATTTAAAAGCGATTTTTGGTCGAGCCAAAGTGCTATACATGTAATAAAAACACATTACTACAATCACAATAAACAGATATATAAAAAACACAGGGAAAAGTCAGGAGTCGTGCTCCGCTCTGACTAGAAGGCCAGAGAGAAGAAGTGTGTTTTTTAGTGTAGATTTAGAGACCCCTAGGGTCTGGGCCGACCTCACATGGAGGGCAGAGTGTTTGAATGAAACCAAATGACTAACTTGGGAAAGAAATAAAACAATAGAGCGATACCATTGACTCACTAGGCCTAGGTCATGTCTGAGTGCACAGGGACATATTAAAAAATAAAGAAGAAGACAGAAGAGAAACTAAAGACCCACAGACATTTTGACGGGATTTAACCCTTCATTGCAAGCTTGAAAATGTCCATTTTAATTTAAACTCTTATCGATTTCGAGAAGATTTTTGAGCAATCGACGTGACAGGGTCCAGCTTTATAGCTAATGTTCTAACAATAGAGGCAAACAGCATTATTTGAGCACTAACCATGACTCCTTCATCAATCCATACAGCGTAATGAAAAGATAAGATGAGACGGCACGGAGAGCTCTTTAAACACGTGAACTTCAGAGGTAATATGTGAATTATGAGCAAACAGGTCGGAGCTAACAAAGACAACATTAGGCTCCATCTTTGATAAATGTGGAGATGAGGAATGCCAGATATCAACGGTAACTACCTGTAACCAATTACCTATTTGAACAAAAACATAATCCATCCTACTCTGACCATGCAGCCCTGGTCTGACCCTAACCCTAAAACCATACTACCTATATCAGCTACCGATCACCACCGCTAAGCTAAAGGGGCTAATGTTGGGCTATAAAGAACTACAGCACGGTCACATGACTTCACGTCACCACCGCTAAGCTAAAGGCGGCTAATGTTGGGCTATAAAGAACTACAGCACGGTCACATGACTTCACGTCACCACCGCTAAGCTAAAGGCGAGGCTAATGTTGGGCTATAAAGGAACTACAGCACGGTCACTGACTTCACGTCACCAACCGCTAAGCTAAGGTGGCTAATGTTGGGCTATAAAGGAACTACAGCACGGTCCACATGACTTCACTCGTACACCGCTAAGCTAAAGGCGGCTATGTTGGGCTATAAAGGAACTACAGCACGGTCACTTTCTTCACGTCACCACCGCTAAGCTAAAGGCTAATGTTGGGCTATAAAGGAACTACAGCACGGTCACATGACTTCACGTCACCACCGCTAAGCTGAATGAGGCTAATGTTGGGCTATAAAGGAACTACAGCACGGTCACATGACTTCACGTCACCACCTAAGCTAAAGGTGGCTAATGTTGGGCTATAAAGGAACTACAGCACGGTCACTTGACTTCACGTCACCACCGCTAAGCTAAAGGTGGCTAATGTTGGCTATAAAGGAACTACAGCACGGTCACATGACTTCACGTCACCATCGCTAAGCTAAAGGCGGCTAATGTTGGGCTATAAAGGAACTACAGCACGGTCACATGACTTCACGTCACCATCGCTAAGCTAAAGGCGGCTAATGTTGGGCTATAAAGGAACTACAGCACGGTCACATGACTTCACGTCACCATCGCTAAGCTAAAGGCGGCTAATGTTGGGCTATAAAGGAACTACAGCACGGTCACATGACTTCACGTCACCATCGCTAAGCTAAAGGCGGCTAATGTTGGGCTATAAAGGAACTACAGCACGGTCACATGACTTCACGTCACCATCGCTATGCTAAAGGCGGCTAATGTTGGGCTATAAAGGAACTACAGCACGGTCACATGACTTCACATCACAGCGCTAAGCTAAAGGTGGCTAATGTTGGGCTATAAAGGAACTACAGCACGGTCACATGACTTCACGTCACCACCGCTAAGCTGAATGAGGCTAATGTTGGGCTATAAAGGAACTACAGCACGGTCACATGACTTCACGTCACCACACAAGCTAAAGGTGGCTAATGTTGGGCTATAAAGGAACTACAGCACGGTCACTGACTTCACGTCACCACCGCTAAGCTAAAGGTGGCTAATGTTGGGCTATAAAGGAACTACAGCACGGTCACATGACTTCACGTCACCATCGCTAAGCTAAAGGCGGCTAATGTTGGGCTATAAAGGAACTACAGCACGGTCACATGACTTCACGTCACCATCGCTAAGCTAAAGGCGGCTAATGTTGGGCTATAAAGGAACTACAGCACGGTCACATGACTTCACATCACCAGCACTAAGCTAAAGTTGGCTAATGTTGGGCTATAAAGGAACTACAGCACGGTCACATGACTTCACGTCACCACCGCTAAGCTAAAGGCGGCTAATGTTGGGCTATAAAGGAACTACAGCACGGTCACATGACTTCACGTCACCAGCGCTAAGCTAAAGCGGCTAATGTTGGGCTATAAAGGAACTACAGCACGGTCACATGACTTCACGTCACCACCGCTAAGCTAAAGGCGGCTAATGTTGGGCGTGATGACGTTTAGTCGTCTCATTTAGACACTCGTTAGCAACTTCTGTTTTTAAATCCACTAGTGGGGTATTTACTTTTAAAATACTCCCATAGACAACCAAAAATTAGACTACATACACATATTGGCAGGAATTATAATATTATCATTATAAAACTGCAAAAGTTCAAATCCAGCTGGGGAGATAAGGTTTCTGAATGAATGCACGAGCTATTTGCAAACCACAGTTTCCTGTTGCTTATCAGTTATCTTCAGCTAAAATATCCAGGTTTCTAAAAGCAGGAAACTGTTAGCATGTCCACAACAGAACATAAATGTTATCATGTAAAGGTCCGTAGGGTTTACAGGATAAAAATACTACACTTGCTTACTCGATTAATTACAATGTCATGGTGAATGAGTACAATCTCTGCAGCAAAGTCTCTGCAAACCCATCTAACTTGTCCTCTGCTTGTTAAAGGAAATAGAAGTGTCCTAAAATCTGGTTTTATGGTTTTTTGCAGCAATCCCACCCACCCTAAAACTATGTGTGATATTCAGTACCAGTAAAACTCTTCTGTGTTGTTGTGGTGCGTCTCAGCTACAACGTCTGCAGCTTAGCATCCCTAAGGTGAATGAACCTGCACGTTCACAGACTTTATCTACAGCAATCCACTCTGTTGATGTCGTCTGATTTAATTTGATGCACTAATGGGCCGGCAGTCATATCCTGGGAGGCCTAATAGAACAGCTATTTGTCAACCGGCCAAAACCATAAACACAATAAATAGGGAACATGCACGGGGGGAATCAAGGTTTTCAAGACCTTGTTGTTTTTTTAAACCCAGAACAGCTCCCAGTTCATCCACGATGGACTGAAGCATCATGTTTTTGAGGTTTAACAATGTCAACAACAGAGCAAAAGCACTTTTCCTGTCACGCTTTTTGCCTTCATGTGAAACAGAACATGCTCGCAGCCTCGTGGTCAAAGAAACTACTAATCTTCAAAATGATTGTCAACCATCATGACTGATGACTTTGAAGGCAATGAGTAAGGACTCTTTAAGTAGAGACACTACATACTGATATACACCTGAACATCAGCAGGAGAGGACTCTTTAAAGTAGAGACACTACATACTGATATGCACCTGAACATCAGCAGGAGAGGACTCTTTAAAGTAGAGACACTCCATACTGATATACACCTGAACATCAGCAGGAGAGGACTCTTTAAAGTAGAGACACTACATACTGATATACACCTGACATCAGCAGGAGAGGACTCTTTAAAGTAGAGACACTACATACTGATATACACCTGAACATCAGCAGGAGAGGACTCTTTAAAGTAGAGACACTACATACTGATATACACCTGAACATCAGCAGGAGAGGACTCTTTAAAGTAGAGACACTACATACTGATATACACCTGATCATCAGCAGGAGAGGACTCTTTAAAGTAGAGACACTACATACTGATATACACCTGAACATCAGCAGGAGAGGACTCTTTAAAGTAGAGACACTACATACTGATATACACCTGAACATCAGCAGGAGAGGACTCTTTAAAGTAGAGACACTACATACTGATATACACCTGAACATCAGCAGGAGAGGACTCTTTAAAGTAGAGACACTACATACTGATATACACCTGAACATCAGCAGGAGAGGACTCTTTAAAGTAGAGACACTACATACTGATATACACCTGAACATCAGCAGGAGAGGACTCTTTAAAGTAGAGACACTACATACTGATATACACCTGAACATCAGCAGGAGAGGACTCTTTAAAGTAGAGACACTAGATACTAATATGAACCTGAAAATGAACATAATATGTCCTCTTTCAGTCTCACTCGTCTCAGAGTCTGGTTTCACTTCTGCTAATGTGACGGTTAGTGGTTGTTGTGAAAAATGTTGTTTGATTTGTGTCTGAACATTGTGATGCTTGTGGTTATGTCTCATGTCTTGAGGCCAAAGCTTCTTTGTTTGAATGACTTAAATATAAGTGCCTGGAGGCTGCAGTGATACATGGCACTGTGACTGAAGGAGAGTTATTTGGAGAGTAGAGTGACTTGCAGTTTCCTAAATATTTTACCGGTGAGTTTACAGATGTTAGGGGAAGGCTTTTCCATCATACTGAGGGACTGTCTGATTGAAAGGCAGAACCGAGTTGTACTCCTTATTCTGAATCCTGTCCTGGCTAATTTAAGTATCATATAATCGATTGTTTTTGAATGGTCTGGTGAGGGTATTAAGTCGTTAAAGTGTCAGTATTTTACAAAGAAATACTTTACATTTATTTGACTTTTTGAGTCAATCAAGATAAAGACAACGAGGATGCATCTCCATCTTGTTTTATTTTCCCCTTCAGATCAAACAGGAAATCAACATTTTTCGAGGGCTTGACAATGCATGACTCAATGGGGTCCTCACATGTATTGATTATAAACATGTGTGTGTGTGTATTGTTGAGGTAAAATGGAGATTACAACCAAACAGTCGAAGCAGTTTCCAGTCATCAATGTGACAGTCTGTGTCTGCAGAGGGCCACAGAGGCAGCGCTGACGCATGTCCTCACACACACACACACACACACACACACACACACACACACACACACACACACACACACACACACACACACACTTACATACAAAAGCACTTTGGCCCAAATGTGCACAGATAAACACACACACACACACTGTTTATTAATGAACGATGTGGACAGTGTGTCTGAGAAATATGTGACCTATGACTGGCCTACAGCTCGACTCTGCTAACACACACACACACACACACACACACACACACACACACACACACACACACACACACACACACACACACACACACACACACACACACACACACACACACACACACACACACACACACACACACACACACACTCACACACGGCCATCCGTCAGCCTCAAGGTTGCTATAAAGAAAACAAGAAGGGGCCCTTCGTGGCGAAATGTAAACTGAACCAAACATTCACATTAAAGAGATAGAGAGTCTGCAGAGGAGCAGGAACAGGCAGGACTCCGGTTTGGGTCTGAGATCTAGCCAGAGGTTGTCGTGAGGTGAAGAACAATTCATGCAACGTTTATACAGACCCGGAAATCTGGACAAACCCTTCAACACAATATATGTTCCCTTTTCTGAATGTTTTCAGTCCACTAAATGGCCATTTCCGGTTGATATTGGAAGCATAGATTGAAGGTGGAATGATTTTCTACCCAGAGCCCCAGGAAGTTGAAGCAAATTACCCTAGTGGCCAAACGGTAGTACTACAACTGCTGTGTACGTCATTGGGCCCCAAAAATACTTTCCCCATTGAATTACATTGGAAAAGAGACGTCTGTAAATCAGCTGATTTTTGTTCAACTAAATACCCAGTGACTACTTTTATAGACCTTCTTTAAATCATAAGGGTGTAAACATTGGAAAATTTCCAAATTGTCAAGGTATTTTCCCTCCTTTCATTTGACTAAACTGAAATCTTTATTGGCCCAGATTCAGGTTATTTCGCTGTATATTCAGTCCATTTTGGCTTCATGAGCAGCTGAGCAACTTTCATAGGAACTGCCACCTCCAACGCTGTCTCCAGATATCTTCAGACATCCATGATTCTACCTCCTAGTTGTCTCAGTAATCATCTCTTAGTAAAATGGATAACTACACGTTTCAAAATGTTGAGACTGCAACCTCCAGATTGGGAGATGCAGGCTGGTCTGATCCACTTGGCTGTAACTTCCCATGCAGCGGGGTGAATTTAGGTCCTGATGCTAAACCTGCTGACAACCCAGCTCCAGGCGGCTCCGTGAGTCATTACTTGTTTATGAGGAAACATGCGATGTGGAATACGCTCTACGAGATGCCGCCGGGCGGTAATCCTCGCCGGACGGATGAATGATCTGGGCGAGCAGAGAGAGATTCACTCCTATTGTGGGGCTATTTATAGGGAACAAGGCAGGGTTGGGAGGGTTACTTTGAACATGGATTGCGTCAAAAGTAACCTGATATATTTCCGTACATTTCGGATGGCGTCAATATCAAATGCAATGCAAATATATACAAAATGAAAGACATGTCAACAAGATGTCTTTTACTTAAGTGTGTTATGTAAGACAACAGATCAATGTGACTTTGGAAAGCAAGATCTTAATTATTAAAAGTGATTTTAAGTATAGGAAAACTCGCCTTTCACTAGCATATTCAGTAGCCTATACACTAATGGAACAAATTAGAACATATTACAGTTTAAAAAAGACGGAAAAAATGCTCCGTTTTAGTTTAACACACACAGTTAAGCTCACACACACTACTTTATGAGGGAGTACTTTTTTTTGTAACCTGTGTATTATCCGTTACATGTAATCTGTTACTCCTAAAGCCTGCCACTAGGTGACCTCTGCCTTCATTTGATCCCAGTTTCACAGACTAGTTACTGCATATATTTCTGCAAAACTGAGCAGAGACCTCCAGCTGAAGCGATCCAGGTCACGACCATAACTCAAGGACTCTTCCTCTGAAAGACTGGAGTTATTTTCCCTCTCTCCTCCATCAGCACAGGCCCAGGGCTTGAACCATATTTGGTGTTTGTTTTGAACTGTACCAGATGGGTGCCGTTTACTCCGTCAGAGCACTTCAGACGAGTGTCAGGTAAGCTGTCAAACCCAAACATAAAGGTGTAGTGTGTGGTTGTGTGTCAGGAGGATCCTTCCTTTCCCTCTGCTGAGTTTCGTGCTGGAGGAAATTCCTCACAGAATGACAGAGATTTGGCGTGACTGGGTCAATTGACTGAGGCTAAAACGGCGATTCTAAACCCATGGTATTTGCGTCTGCCTTTTTGTTAAATACACTTTATTTTGGTTTTGTATTTCCGTGTTTCCTTTTGTTTGGAGCAATCCGTGGAAAAACCGGAGCGGACTTTCTTTGAGTGCCTTTGTTTTTGGACTCTATGAACTGGAATGGACTTAAGTTGGTGTTCTACCCAACGGAATTGAACTATATATATATATGTATATGTGTGTTATTTTGCAAGTAAATATAACTGAAAAGATGTGTGATTGTTTTGTACTGCATTGCGAGTTATTTGCTGAATTATTCAATGACTTTGTGTATGATTTGACTGAACTATTTTTCTTCCTTTTTTTATTATTATTAGTCCGACTTGTTTCTGACTGGCACCCCACTCTATTAAAAAGAGTTCAAAGCCGCTACAAGCTGACCTGTCAGATCATTTCCTGTCATCTAAACTTAGAAGGATGTTGCCATCTAAACAGGAAACAACACAAGCTGCAGATTATCAGCAGGCCTACATTAAAATAGTGACAGATGGTGATATTGGCAACATCACTCCTTGTAGCATCCCAACATCAATGCTGACTATTGTGCATCACTCAGTTTTAAAAATGTTATGCAAAAATGAACCTGAGTGTCCGCCCCAGATGCTGAAGATCCTCTTTCCCCAAATCAGATGTTGGTGTTTCTAAATCTTATGTTTTTTGCTGAGGCAACAATCATAAGGCTTTTTAAAAACTATCCCTATTATGTATGTTAAGGGTAGTTTGAGGGGACGTATGTTAGGGCACATAATATAAGGGCATGCTGGTTTAATGCAATCATTATTCTAACTAACCAATGCTTTTCATACAGAGAAATGTCCATTAATTAGAAACCACTGAGCAACAGAGAGTATTGAAG
Source organism: Trematomus loennbergii (assembly GCA_012861695.1). Taxonomy (NCBI): domain Eukaryota; kingdom Metazoa; phylum Chordata; class Actinopteri; order Perciformes; family Nototheniidae; genus Trematomus; species Trematomus loennbergii. Next base: position 51,580 of record JAAOOA010000137.1, read on the forward strand.
GATTCTCTCAAGATTTGTTGACGATAAGAAAACTAGTGTTTGCTGTTCTTCTTCTTAATATTATTATTATTATTCTTAATATCTCTTGCACTTTATGTATCGATGCTGCTATATTGTATTACCGTGTCCTAAATACTTGGGTATTCTACTCTTACTCTTGCACTTCTCTTGCATTTTATGTATTTGTACTGCTATGTTTGTCATTTTCATTTTCTTAATGTTTGATGTGAGGGATGAAAGAAGCTCAAAGCTAAATCCGGCATATTTACAATTGAGACATTTCATGTTTTAAGTGTTCATTAATGTGCAATCGACCTATGAAGCACAAACTGGCCCATAGAAGAAAGTAAATGGCAAATTACAAAAGCAGAGAAGAAACTCTTAATCTATAAACCAGAATAGATGTTCTGTTCCTCTTTAGCAGCTCCACCTCCTACGAAATGTTCACAGGAATAAACTCTGTTAACCACTTCTGGTTCTACATTTAACGTCTACTATCGCCTTATAAATCAAGTAGAGCGATCTCTATGATCTGTTTACGTGACTCCATTATTCATTTCTGCAGCCTCTCAGTAATCATGGGTTCCTTTTTGAGAAACATCATCTCCTAATCCTCGTATTTTTGGTCTCTGAGTGATTTGAAACAGGTCACGTCACCTGGTAAATGTCACGTTGTGGCCTGGACAAGTCTGCACCACCTTCTTCATTGAAGGCTTTTAGCTTTTCTTCTCCTTTCCAGCAGCAAACTGAGGATAGTCTCGTCTATCAGCAGCATTACAGAAAGCAGAGGTAGAGTTCAAAGTGGTAGCGCTTTGCCAATAAAACACTCAATGTGTACTTAATGTGGCTTAAAAGAAGGTATACCATAAACGGGTAGAAACGTTTCTTCTATACACGAACAGATTTGTTAGTTATCTCACTTTCTTTGTGCTGTTTCTTTCCACACATCATTTCCATCTTTACAAAGGAATGCTCACACTGACAGAAGTTCAATTTAAATTCTGATCAGGAGTTTTCCAAAGACAAAACACAGTCTTGCTGAAAATCTTTATAAGACCTGTAGCTTTTGATGAAACGGAGGAACCTCTTGGGTTTCAAAACTTCCTCTCAAAGCGAGATACATATTGCTTTATAGAATTGGAAAAGTTATGTGTGTAACATTTGAGACAGTTTCGCAGTGAACTGTTTTAACTTTTCAAAATCAAATCGATAGTATAGCCTCATATAGGCTGTAATCAGTAGTTGACTTAATGTAAGCTCCTCAAATCTTACGGCTATGCTCACTTAGAAAATATACTGTGTGCTTTACTGTTTGATTTGCACGGCTAACAAGCTAGCTAATGCTTTAAAAAGCTAGCGGCAGCTGCTAACGTTGACACGATGCTACATGTAGCTTTGTCACCTGGACTTTATACAAGTAGGTTAACTTACATTTAATAAAATACACATCTATATATACAGGCAATGGTTGAACATGCTTATATAAGTTCCAACAGTAACAATGCTAACGGTATAGCGCTAGTGTCAACAATTGGATCCAAACCTAACAGTTCGCCAAGCTTTCGACACTGTGTTTTAGGTAAAGAAGGCAACGTCCATGTTCTGTTAACTCCATCCTACTGACATGTATTTACACAGAAACCCTGAGATTGAAAATGTTCACCTTTAACCTTAATGACCAGCAGATACGATGTTTAGAATTGGAAACAGCAGGAACAGTTATTTTAGTCAAATTTGAGACAGTTTCCAGTGAACAGTTTGAACTTTTTAAAATCAAATCTATAGTCTAGCCTCATATAGGGTGTAGTTGACTTAATGTAAGCTCCTATAATCTTACGGCTATACCTACAGTTCGCCAAACTTTCAAAGCTTTGTTTTTTGTAAAGAAGGCAACGTCCATGTTCTGTTTACTCCATCCTACTGACATGTATTTACACAGAAATCCTAAGATTGGACGTGTTCATTTTTAACCTTAAAGGGCCCATGTCATGCTTTTCCGGTTATTACCCGTCCCCTTGTGTGTTAGCTTGTTCTGCATGTAAACGGTCTGCAGAGTCACAAACCCTCAAAGTGCACCCTGTAGCGAGTAAAACTCTAACACAGAAAGACCTGTCTATGCTGCCCCAGAACGCCTCGTTGGATTTCTCATTTTCCATTGTTTGCTTCCTGGGTTCTGTGACGTGTGAACACCCAATCAACAACAATGACCGGATTGGCCCAAATGGACCATCCGTTGGAGCACCTCACACACCAGGATCCCTTGGCTAACTAACAGGGAGTCCCATTGACTTGCATAGAGCTCCCTGAACGCTGGTAATAGACGAGTTGGGATGGCGGAGAAATGCTCTCCGCAGACCCATTCTCACAGCGTTATAAACCTTTACTCAATAACAAGCACACTTATTGTTTTGACTTCGGCTGTGAGTGTTTGTGTGTGCTCAGGATGAGTTTCGCTGTGTCTCGCTGTATCGCCGACCCGGAAACCTGTCCGCTCCTCGCAGCAACGAGCCTCGCAACGTCCCACCAATCAGAGCACACTGGGCTCACAGGGAGGGGGGGGGGCAGGAGCTCCAACAAGCCGTGTAGGACAGAGAGTGAATACACATACTATACAGAGATGCTGTATGAGAACCAATGTGATTTTGGAACATTGCACACATTCTAGTAGACCTCAACAATGGAAATATGATCAGTAGAAATGGCCATGACATAGGACCTTTAAAATAAAACCAACAATCAATATATACAAAATAACAAAATAACAGTCACTTAATAATGTACATAGTGCAAGATTGTTTAGCAGCGTAAAAAAAGTGTCTGGTGAGCAACTAAGATATGTTAGATAGATAGGTACTTTAGAAAATGTTAACTTCAATTGACTGAATTGATTTGAAAAGTGGTCTTATTAACACAACTGCTGTGTAATATATTTTTACATTTATATTTAAGAAGTACAATATAAGACAAGCTCAAGTTTCATTTGTCGGCCATATTCCATTAGACCTTTGAATGAATTTGCTGAGGGCCATTCAAAATGGTGTAGTTTGGACACCCCTGCAAGCCGTTTAGGACAGAGAGTGAACACATACTATACAGAGATGCTGTATGAGAAACCAATGTGAGTTTGGAACATTGCACACATTCTAGTAGACCTCAACAATGGAGTTATGATCAGTAGAAATGGCCATGACATGGGACCTTTAAAGTAACATTCCAACAAATTACAACAACGATGCCGAATGAGCAGCAGATAAGATGTCAAGACCAATGGAATTACACGCCAAACTAACTGTGAAATAATGAAGAGAAACTGTAGTATGCACCGTGTGTTTGTGGACGTTGGCCGTCAGCCCATTGCTTCCTGTACATGGAAAACGAGGCTTTAAACAAACAGAAAGAGTTTAATTTGAAGAAGCCGCTGAGAAGTCGTCTCAGTTTGCTTTTTGTGCCTCGTTGTTTGGTTTATGGGATTTCCTTTGTTTATTCTGGACGCGAGCCAGTGGATTTCCATTACTCTTGTGTTTCTTTCCTGTCCGGGGTTGTCATGAACTTGATGAACCTTGATATGACAGCTTTTTTTTTTCGCCAGTAGAAAGATTAGAAACCTTCACATCCTCTGAATATAAAGCTGATACGAATCGAATGGTTGATTCTCAATGGCTCAAGTTAAGATAAAGATCAATAAACACAGTTGTGCTCTTCGAAACTTAGTTAGTTTCACTTAGTACAAGCAACGGAGCAGCCAATAAAAAAGCACTTTATTTACCTCTTTATGAAAATTACACTTATGTGCATGTTCCCGAATCATTTCTCTAAAAATAGCAGCTAATTCCCCGAAGGACTCACATCCTCTGGGAAATCACGGATCTTTGGGAATACAAAGTGGAGCATGTCCGCACGAAACTGAGCATTTACTGCTGGAAACAACAATTTCATTATTTCAAGCGAGAGTTCTCCGTGAGGAAAAACAAATCCCTGAATTGCCTTAAAGATTTATTTTATTCTAGGAAGTGGATACTGGATAATGAAAGCATGAATAATTCACATTATGTTTTGGTAAGGAAACAGAGATGATCAATCTTGACTAAGAATAAGTTTAAGACCCAGAGCACACACATCCTTTTCTGATAAACATTGAGCATTTTCTTGGTATTCTTGGTATCGTATATTGCTTTTATATTCTGGATAAGAACGATTTCAATCACGGTCGAAGAGTCTTTTGGTAGCAGAAGTGTTGCTCATCTTATTATTAAGCCATTTTCATTCAATACATTTTGCATTGACTTAACAGTAAAGCATGGATATTACTAGGGATGTCCCGATCACCTTGTTTGCTCCCGATCCGATTCCGATCATTTGATTTTGACAATCTGCCGATACCGATTTTTCCCGATCCGATCTTTATGCAATGCATTAAGAGAGAAAAATTCCCGATCCCCGATTTTTTTCTCCCGATTCCGATCTTTTGAAAATCACGTGATCGGCTCCGATCCCCGATCACGTGATCGGATCGGGACATCTCTCTATTACTAATAAATTACTGATCTGTTCAGGTATCCTAGTAATTGTGATGCTTTTCCAAGAACAATTGAACACTGGATTATTTGTTTTGTTTCCTCAAGGTATGGTTTTGGTCAAATGTTCGAGACGAGGAAACCGAAAGTGGTAAAATGCTAAATGATATCTGTGTTTAGGACTCGTTTCCGCACCACTCTGTTTCACTTATCGATTCACACACATGTATTATGAATGTTGTGCAACCTGGCAGATTTATCCTGAAATGAACGTCATTAAATAAATTCAGATTCCTAGTTAATGAAACTCTGCTGGAGTTATCATGCAGCGAGGCACTTCCAATGGGGTTTAATAGCCGTCATGCTATTAGCGCCCAGCGAAAAGCTTTTACAGTTCAGACTATAAGCATGAGACGTTCAGAGATACATAAACAGATGATTTTTTTTAAAGAAAATATTCAATGTTCAAGCATCAACATTGATACTAAATACTACGAAATTATAGTAAAACATTTCGTGTGTACATGAGAAATAATCTATATAACTTCTATTATCCTATTTTAAAAAATTGAAATATCTAGATCATATTTTACATATATGTATAAGCTATATTTAAAAGTTAGGGTTAGGGTTTTTAAATAACCCTAAAATTAGACTTTATAATGAACGTTTGCTCCTTGGGCTTCAGGTAAATTCAAATATTGTATAATACTATAAGACTACATGTGGTAAAATGAAACATATCCACCTCCTCACAGTCTAATGTCACACACACACACACACACACACACACACACATACCATGTATACATCATTTCAGGGGACATTACATTGACTTACATGCATTTCCTGGAGACTTATCCTAACCTTAACCATAACCAACAAATGCCTAACCCGTACCCTTACCCTTAACCTTACCCTAACCCAGTCTTCACCCTAAAATTAATGATTCCCCTCATGGGGACCTCCATTATGTCCCCATAAGGGAGACGAGTCCCCACACGTGACTGTAAAAAGATGTAGGTCCCCACAAGGATAGTAATGCTAGGCCACACACACACACACACACACACACACACACACACACACACACACACACACACACACACACACACACACACATACCATGTATACATCATTTCAGGGGACATTACATTGACTTACATGCATTTCCTGGAGACTTATCCTAACCTTAACCATAACCAACAAATGCCTAACCCGTACCCTTACCCTTACCCTAACCCAGTCTTCACCCTAAAATTAATGATTCCCCTCATGGGGACCTCCATTATGTCCCCATAAGGGAGACGAGTCCCCACACGTGACTGTAAAAACAGATGTAGGTCCCCACAAGGATAGTAATGCTAGGCCACACACACACACACACACACACACACACACACACACACACACACACACACACACACACACACACACACACACACACACACACACACACACACTTGTTCTGGATGGTTGCTCGGCCTCTCAGAGTGACAGAAACTGAGATGAGACTCTTAGGTTTCGTCCGGAGGTGAATCAGAGAGGAAGTGGTTGTGTGAGCCGATAACAGCTTCCTCTACACACTGTGAATCATATTTATGGTGAAACCAGATAGATATACAAATAGAGGAATTAATGAAGCAACCAAAGACAGAGTGGTCACTTTTCAAACATCCCGATTGTGAGGTCTTCGGGTCACGGTGTTTGCAGCTGATGTTTTACATGAATAGGGAATAAAAACAAAGGTTCTCTGTTGACTTTGGAAATATGATCATGGGTACTTTGAAAACCAAAACCTAAAGATGTCCTTATTTCACATTAGTTTTGTTTCATGTTAGAATGTAATTCAACTCTAGGAGGCTAGACGTGTTTGATTTCATAGACTGTTTTGTGGCAGAAGGTGTCAAATCTGAGCTTTTTTGCTAAAAGGAGGTTAATGAGAACAGAACATGAACCATATGGTCATGTTTTGGGTCATACAACTACATCAGCAAACTTAGTATATTCTCATAGGCTTCATAGTGCTGCAGAGGAACGCTACACTGCAAAAACTGAGAGGTTGACTTTAATTAAATGCAATAGGTCAACAGATTTCACATAACTGTATTAGGTTAATTGAAATCAATAATATTAAGTTTAAATAAAGAACATTAGGTTCAAACCTAATACAGTTATGTGAAATCTGTTGACATAATACATTTAGTGTAACCCTTATGTTGTGTTCGGGTCTCCCGTGACCTGTTTCAAGTTAAAATGATATAATAACTACGCTCCAAACATTTGTTATTGGAACAAGGCTTCATGATATCCTCCACAAACAGCTATATAAACACTACAAAACTGATTTTGACCATTTTAGTCATTTAGTTATAAAAGTGTATAATTCGGTGTTCGGGTCTGGGGAGACCCAGCAGAATTGTTGGGGGTCACTCGGGTCAAATTTGGCCCAATCAAGATTCATCTTTGACTTTAGACACCCCCCCCCTTCATCCACTGTAACAATAATTAAAAACTTTTTTTGGGGAGATTGTATTCTAATATTAGTCTATTATAGTCAGATAACGTAATGATCCACTGTCTTCACTATAGTGAATATAATGAGTGAATGTAATCACATGTTTTACTTAAATATGTGGTGTAATGACAACAGGATTGTACGGTTATGAACGCATAATGCGGTGGTGGCGAAGTCCATAGGGACTTGGCTTGGCAACTGGAAGGTCACCAGTTCAAGTCCCGGAGAGACTAGGTGCTACTGAGGTGTCCCTGAGCAAGGCACCGTTCCCCGGGCGCCGTACATAATGGCAGCCCACTCTCCTAACACTAGGATGGGTCAAATTCAGAGAAACCGTTTCGTTACATAGTACCCGTACGACGTAATGACAATAAGTTCAATCTTCTTCAATAATAAGTTAGTTATGATGTAGTTAAAACAATATTGGATGATAGTCTTTATTTTTGAGTGTTTTGGACTGAGATAAATCATGGGTAAAAATTTACCCGCGAACACCATGAACGGTAACAGCTTTTGAACACAACACAAGGGTTGAGTCAACGTTTCAGTTTTTCAGTGCAGTCAGGTGATGATTTCCTGTAGGTCCGTCACCAGAAGCAACTACTTTAATTGCAAAATAGTGCAAACTGCAGTTTTAGAAGACAGACAATAAATCTAATCAGAAAACCAATACGCTGATGCACAACTGACCTCACCATGAACCACATCAGCCTGCAGAAATGAACACATCAAAACCCCCACTGAAACCAGGCTTCATATCTGACTATTGAAGCAAGTACTGTATGTAGACAGCGATAATTGAAGCCCTGCCCGCTGCCTTTTCCTTTGAGAGCAGCTCTCCACGCTGCCAACAGTCCCAATGGTTTCAGTCTGGCATCGTGCCTCTCTGTCTCCTAAATTGTACGATGCACTGCAGTCCACTCAATCTGTCAAAGGCACTTCGAATGCTCTCAATTAGGGGGAGCTGCAAAGTGTAGCCAACTCACCCCGGTGTTTTCATACCAGTGCATCTGCCAGAGCAATTTATTTATAAAACCAATTTATTAATATTGTCTCTTGGTTTCTAAAGGAGTATCAAACATGAGTGCCACATCTGAATGGTATTAACTGAGAGCTGCAAACATCATGCATCAGTTTGTATTATGGGTAGACACTGAACTTCATTTGCGTCAGAGAGCTGCAAACATTATATTAAACCAAATTGGGAAATGTTTGCGTTGCAGCAGCATAAAAAACAACAAGGCATTGCACATACGTAGAAATCAAAGAGTAGAAATAAACAATACTAGAATTTAAACATCTCAAAATATAATTAAAGTAGAAAATATGCAGTAGATTGTGAAGATACAAAATCTATAAACTCTGACAATAAAACACTGTTAAAGGCATCAGTTTTAAAGAAAGAAAGCCGTATTAGTGGTAGACACTGGACTTCATTTGCCATAATGTATGCTCTGAATTTAGTATTAGTTATTTTGTACTGAAAGGTTACAAAAACACACATTTTATCCCGACTTGTCGAGTATGAAAGCAGAAGAGAATAATGAACAGCAGTCCGTACTGAGGTATGCTAATTAGTGGCTAGTGTGGCTGCAGCATTTCTGAGCCATATGCGTTCTTTCCCATCAAATATTCATTTAAAAAGCCCTTTTCTGTCAACTTTAACGAGTCTGTGCTCCTATGGAAGTGACCGCAGTCGACCTCCAAGCGCAGTTGCCATACAGTATGTACCATAGTTATTGGATTTATACAATAACTGAACTTTTTATACAGTCCTTCTTTATCCTTAGCAGTGTGGGGTAGATTAGGAACCACCCTGATTATCTATTCTGTTTTAATGATGTCAGTATGTATACATAACGTGATCAATTACATATTTCCTCAATCAACCACAGCGTAGTGAATGTTTGACAGCTCCCTTTTGGTTTAAATATTAAACTTTGGTTGGTATTGTTTACCACAAAAAGCAAGACCTACCTACAGTGCATAGTCCAATGCATTGTGGGTCAGATTCAGTCCTTAATAAGGGAACATATTGGATGTATAACATTTTTCTTTACTCATAACAGTGTAGAGTAGATAAAGAACCAGCCTGATTATTATGGGTTTGACTTCATATCATATAGTTGCAGGGAAAGCCGCCATTCAACTTTTAAGTGAATGTTTGACAGCTTTTAAATATCAAACTGCTTGGTCACATTTTGGTTGGTATTGTTTGTACGGTACTAAAAAGCAATACCTACTCACGTACTCTGATGCATTGTGGGTTTTGGAGACTGCGTTATAATCAATGGACTGGAGATTTTAATATACAATAACTTACAATACATCTTGAGTTATTGTATTATTTGTTAGTTGTTTTGCACAATAAACACTTTTTAAAGAGCTAAATGTTCTACATAATGTTCATGCTTCTGGTTACCTTTGGATATTTTGAAACTCTAAATCGGTTATAAGTTATATTAAGAGTCTATATTGTATGGCCTGGTGTAACCTACTGTCATCAGTCAGCTACAGTGCAAACCATTCTCACTTCCTGTCTGCTCGCTCCCTGTTTTCCCGACAGTCTACACGCTCATAGTGACCAGTGTTGTGTCTAACACTAACAGTATGTGTCATGGCTGAGCCGTTCTGTGTTGTCTTTGTTACAGTTTGATGTTTGAGGGCTGACATAAGGCGTCCTCTGGCAGCCATATTGGACGTCCTCAATCGTGGGTAATGGCGAGTAAGAAAGGCTGATTGTTTAAACTAATGGGAAGAATAGGAATTAAAGGTCCCCTATGATACTGTTTTTTATCAATATATTATAGTTCTCAGATATATCCAGAATCTGTCTCTGATTGGCTGAAACACCAAACAGATCATTGCAGCATTACCCATAATCCCCTCTGTTTCAGCCCTGTTTCCAAAGTGCTGATTCTCTGTCTGTTACTTTAGATGAAAATAAGGAGCCCCTCCCCACGCCCCTCTGAGAGAGATTTGGTTACAAAGAACTCAATGGTGCTCTAGGAGGAGATTCAGGTGAGAAGGGGGGGGGGGGGGGGGGTTACCTTGGTTGCTGATTGGCTAATGGTTACACAAGACAAAACATCGTTATGACATCATCAAGTGGCCAAAATCTGATCAGCTCATTTTCAGACAGGTTTTTATAGAAATGGATCAAAAGAGAGAGAATCTTTGAGTCTCTTTCCACAGAGGGGACACATGTTGATGTAGAAGAGACATGAAGAAGAGGGGACACATGTTGATGTAGAAGAGACATGAAGAAGAGGGGACACATGTTGATGTAGAAGAGACATGAAGAAGAGGGACACATGTTGATGTAGAAGAGACATGAAGAAGAGGGGACACATGTTGATGTAGAAGAGACATGAAGAAGAGGGGACACATGTTGATGAAGAAGAGACATGAAGAAGAGGGGACACATGTTGATGAAGAAGAGACATGAAGAGGGGACACATGTTGATGAAGAAGAGACATGAAGAAGAGGGGACACATGTTGATGTAGAAGAGACATGAAGAAGAGGGGACACATGTTGATGTAGAAGAGACATGAAGAAGAGGGGACACATGTTGATGTAGAAGAGACATGAAGAAGAGGGGCACATGTTGATGTAGAAGAGACATGAAGAAGAGGGGACACATGTTGATGAAGAAGAGACATGAAGAAGAGGGGACACATGTTGATGTAGAAGAGACATGAAGAAGAAGTGGGTTTTGCATAATAGGTGACCCTTAATATCTGTGACTACTCCTTGATTTTGTTTTCATATATTTGCAGTTTTTTTAAATACATGAGTGTCATAGGTTATGTGTCACATGTTAGTGAAAGCTCTCATTATAAACTGTGCTTATTAATTCAAAACTGACTGAAAAAGCTAACAAAAATAGATGGTTTATGCTAGCTGAATGCCACTGATGTATGTGTAACGGAGCGTCCACACAGCAGCGTTAAAAAATCTTGGAACGCTTCTGCCCATTCACTTTGAATGGGGACGTCACTTTGCCTCACTTTTCGCCGAACTGCATTGTGGGAAGCAGAGCGGAGATTTTCAGGATTTTCACGATTCAAAGTTGAGCAATGTTCAACTTTTGAAGCTGAGGTGGAAGCGTCAGCCAATCAAATCCCGTGTATGCAAATCTGACAGTTCAAGCGCTAGCCAATCAAACCGCGTGTATGCTGGGAGAGACATACCGCAGGTCATTTCCTCATATTCCAAAACATGGAGGAGAAATGAGCGGTAGGGAATCACCCGGTGCTTTATGACCAGTCCCTATTTACCTACCGGGATACAAACCGGAGGAGCCAGGCATGGAGGGAGGTGGCAGAGACAGTGGTATGTTTTCTCCTGTTTGGGGAGTTTATATCCAGTTTACTTCGGGCTTTTTTGCTTCGTATGTCGGGGGCGGGAGATTCATGTGATTGGTTGTTGGTGCCTTGCTCGCAAAAAATCCCCAAGCTTCAGATACGCCCACCTCCAAGATTTTTTTAACGCTGCTGTGTGGACAGGCCGTTACAGGATATAGAGCTATTGATTTGACCATGCATGTTTGTTCATATTTGTAACATAACCAACTCTGCCGTTATGCATAACAAGATGTTAATGTGGAGAAATGCCCGTGGATATTCGGCTTAAATACCGAGACAGTGTCTGATTCAATGACATTGACAGGAAGCTTGTTGGGTCAAATGCATTCAAGGCATAATAAATCAGGAGAACATCTTCCGAACTGACTGCAGTGTTTTGTTTTTGTGTCACGGCGTAATAAAGCAGCTACAAGTGCGTGAGGAAGTGAATTAGTGTCTGCAGTTTGTCGCCTGAATATCAACGACTAAACTCATTCATCTCCATAAAACATTCGGCTTAATGTGAAGTCCATTTTCTCCTCAGTTTGTCCGAACTAAATGTGATTTCTAATGATCTAGTCAGACTCTATTTCAGGATGCCTCGTGGAATACAAATGACTGCATTCATTTTGAATCTCAAATTGAATTCTGAGCTGCGCTGGATGATAAAAATGCTGCTGCAAAAACAAGACCCTCGATCTCACTGCATTATTACTTCTTAAGTTATTATGTCCAGAGGTGGGAGAAGTACTCAGGTCTTGTACTTGAGTAAAAGTAGAAGTACTCAGGTCTTGTAGTTGAGTAAAAGTAGAAGTACTCAGGTCTTGTAGTTGTAAAAGTAGAAGTACTCAGGTCTTGTACTTGAGTAAAAGTAGAAGTACTCAGGTCTTGTAGTTGAGTAAAAGTAGAAGTACTCAGGTCTTGTAGTTGAGTAAAAGTAGAAGTACTCAGACCTTGTACTTGAGTAAAAGTAGAAGTACTCAGATCTTGTACTTGAGTAAAAGTAGAAGTACTCAGACCTTGTACTTCAGTAAAAGTAGAAGTACTCCGATCTTGTACTTGAGTAAAAGTAGAAGTACTCAGATCTTGTACTTCAGTAAAAGTAGAAGTACTCAGATCTTGTACTTGAGTAAAGTAGAAGTACTCAGACCTTGTACTTGAGTTAAAGTAGATAGTACTCAGATCTTGTATTTGAGTAAAAGTAGAAGTACTCAGATCTTGTACTTCAGTAAAAGTAGAAGTACTCAGATCTTGTACTTGAGTAAAAGTAGAAGTACTCAGATATTGTACTTGAGTAAAAGTACAAGTACTCAGATCTGTACTTGAGTAAAAGTAGAAGTACCAGAGTGTAGGAATACTCTGTTACAGTAAAAGTCCTGCATTCAAAATGTTACTCAAGTAAAAGTAGAGAAGTATTCTCATCAAATTATAGTTAAAGTACCAACAGTAAAAGTAGTCATTGTGCAGATTGGTCCATTTCAGAATATATATGATATCTATTCATAGGTATAAAATGGAAATACTCAAGTAAAGTACAAGTACCTCAAATGTTACTTAAGTACAGTACTTGAGTAAATGTACTTAGCTACTTCCACCTCTGCTTATGTCTTATATCAAATGTAAAGACATATTCTGACTAGATAATATACCTGGCAAGATTTAAGGTTTTTGAGAAAGTCATCTTGTTTATTTATGAAGTCTTTCTTCCCAGTTTGTAAAGCTGTTACTTGTTGGTCCTTTAGCAGCGTCTGCCATTCTCTCTGATCAGTCCACAGCAGCCATTTTGAGCAGGAGTGCACACAGTACATGTAAGATAAGCTGCAATAAAGTGCACATCATAAACCACAAATCAAAATGGACCCTGAGCGGAGACGGTGGATGTTTCAGCCCTTTCTGTCATTTCAAAGGGACTCTTTGCAAACTGTAGTGACAGCCGGCTCCATCTTCCACTCCATCACAGGCTCCTGCCAATATCCCTGCCTCCCAACACACACCACACACACCAACACACACCAACACACACCAACACACACCAACACACCACACCACTCAGATACTCGCTGTTAAGACAGGAGGCTTCGAGAGCTGTCAAGTACTCGGTTTGCTTCCTTTCAAAAGAACCGTGGTCTCGTCTCTGCATCTTTCCTCGCAGGCGCTGCTGAATTTCAATGAGAAGGCCCACCCGCCTGGAAAGAGGGGTTGTTTTTTTCACGTTTGTCAATGGGGGAAAGTGAAACACCAGCCATAAAGTTGGGTTTTTTGTTCACCTTTTGACCAAGCAACCAACCTGATGTAGCTTTTTGGCGTAACCTGGGCGTTGAAGATACAAAATACCCAACCCAGTCTCACGGCATTTCGTGTCACGAAATTAATTTAATCTATTGATTCGTGTTCACCAACGATTTTCACATTTTCTTCGTGTCACACAGAACGATTTTAAATGCAATGTATTTCTATTGGTAGTATGTTTCGTGCCTGCAACACGTCTTTTTGTCCGGTCGGGTCTTGGAAGACCGAAGCTGTGTGGTTCATAAAAACATGTTCTTACTCAATATCTTACCCTAAGCCTAACCCTATCCCTTTTATTTTAAATTGTATAATGTCTGAGTTTTTTTGCCGTCAGTGAGGAAAAGAAATGGCTCAGAGCCTCAGAATACTGACATCTGGATTTTATGTCATCTTTTTTTCCTTCTAATCCATAAATATTTGGAAAGATGCAGATTTTGTGGTTTTACGGCCATTTATTAATCCATTTTGAATTCTCTAAAACATATATCTAGGTTTTCACAGTGTGGATTACTTCAAACAATGGAAATACCAGAAACTGAATAAGCTAATAACCAAGTTGCGTCATAACCAGTTGGTTATACGTGGTGGTGTTGAGTGTGTTGAAAGGAGCGTTGGAGGACTGTGTGTTCTCAGCTGTGTTTGCATGTTATCGTTAATGTACGGCAGCTTTGTTTTCTTTATAATTTGAATACCTTCCCCTTTCTGTCTGGTTTTAATTAACATAGAGAACAAAAGGATACCTGAAGATCCTGAACAGGTGTTTAGTGTCGGTAAAGAGAAGTTGAACCAGTCCTGCGGGCGGATGTGAACAGCACAAACGTTTAGGAATTACAGAATAAAGAATTGAATTTCAAACTGCCGAGCTCAGGTTATATTGTTTAATAAAAATTTTACATTTATCGATTTTTTTACCTTGTGTCAAATGCGAAAACGAGAAGTTATGTGATGTAGAATCACAGCACCCAAACATACGGCATTTAACATGAGTATTAAGGGGCGGACTGGCCATCGGGACGTTCGGGACAAATCCCGATGGGCCGGTACTGAAGTTGACGATGTGGGCCGCTCGGATAAGTCACTAGCACCCCCCCCCCCCCCCCTTTAGTAATTTACCGAGGTGGGCCGGCGGTACCGAAGTGGGCCGGTCGAGAGTCCCGGGCTGATTTGTAGTCCCAGTCCGCCCCTGTCTAACACAGTTACCCAGAAAAGCTTCAAAAAACATCTCCCCTTTAAAGACTTCTGTTCTGCTTTTTCTGATTGCTGTCTGAATTTGAGTTGTCCTCATTTTCTGTCACATGATACCTACTAGAGGAACTACAACGCAACTGTAAACTACGTTGCCCATGTCTGAAAGCTTGACTTAGACGAGATAATGCTTCAAAACACTGCTTTCATCTATACTGAGTACACGAAAAGTTAAAATACCACTGCCATTTCTAATTTGGGGTTAAAATGCACTGGGATGGGTTCGACCTAATTCTACCCTCTCGTTCAACTTCTGGTTGCGATGACATAGTTAAAACGCCAGACATTTAAGTTTATTTGTCAGGGACCATGTACCAACATACATCTCAAATAGACAAGATGGTCTGAACTAGACATAAATTGTCTAGTTCATACAATCTGGACGAAGTTATATACAGGTGAAAGAGAGACTTCTGTAGGTCCAGACGACAAAACGACTTTGTTAAATTCAGGAAACATTGACGTTTGTTAAATGAACACAAATGCAATATGTTGTTTTCAAACAGGATGTGTGTCAACGGGGTCAAAGTCCTGTGCTTAAGGTCCAACTTTATGACATATATCTATTAGGCCGAATACCAACATTGCAACACATGACGTCATTCCTCTGGCGATTCTTTCCAAAACGACTTACATACACTTCAATACGGTCAACAACCTTAAGGGAGACATTTTTGGTTGAGTATCGTACCCAAAGAATGAGAAAGACAGAGCCAGACAGAGACGTAGCTTATATTTCTGTGATGGAGGAAGATACTGGAGTTCAGGTCAGTCTAATTATTGCTTATCTGCTTTTTCCTGAAGCACTGCCCAACTCCAATGAGAGAGGTACAACACTATAGAGGTAAATATAATCTGCACGTATCACTTCACCATCCATTTTGGGATGGTTTCAGAGACATTTCAGAGGTCTTGAAATGAAATAACTATAGGAGTGGCATCAAAACTACTTTGTTAGACTCAGAAAAGATTGTGGTTTGGGTTGAAAACTATAGGAGTGGCTTTTTTTATATATATATATTATATATTATATATGATAATTAAATGTTGCCTTCTTGTTTCAAACCTAACACTCGGGGGAAAGTCCTGTATTTAATATGAGATAAAAAGTCAATTTTAAGTGGAAGGAAATACTTTAAAGGGGACCTATCATGCAAAATGCACAATAACCTTGACAACACTGGGTTTAACTAAAAGACTGACAGTATTTGTTGATGTTTTAATGAAAATGTCCAATAAAATGGAAGAAATACTGGGATTTTATTACCACAAGCTTAACCTGACATACTCAGGTCCTGCTGATTCTGACATGGACAGAAAACTCTTATGTGTCCTTGGAAAGATGGACTATTTGAAGTTTAGTTTGGAGGATATCCATCTTCCAGTATGTATTAGTATTACACCTTTTAAATTAGCCAACATTAATTATATGATAGTCTCTTTCTACTGTGTGTATTTGAATGGATACTGAAGTATGTGAAAGTAATCTAATCCCAAGCTTAAAGGGGACCTATCATGCAAAATGCACTTTTGTACGTCTTTTCTACATGAATATGTGTCCCCGGTGTTCCAGGGAACTCACCAAGTGACAGAAAACACAACCCTCTCTATTTTCCTCCATACCCAAATCTCTAAAAAAGGGGCTGCAACGGATCTGATAAAACTGATCCAGATTTGAACACTGTCCTGACGTCAGGACGGTGGCACTACGGCTATTTGGGCCAACTCCACCAATCAGGAGGAGACAGCCACGGCCATTGCCGTTTGAAAGCGCTGGAGACGCTGTAGTACATATGCCAGGCCAGGCCAGTAGATGGTGCTGTTCTCACTGAATCTGCCCAGAGCTAGAAATGGTCAAATTGAGCAAAATGAGGCATGGCTAAAATGCATGATCTGTTTGGTATTTAAAAAAAAAAAGTATATATATATAAATATACCTTATATATGGTCCTACACTATATTATTCAAATATAGCATGATAGGTCCACTTTAAATATAATCTACACGTATCACGTAGGAATCCATTTGGCTACCAACACCACCGGGGATCGTCTCAGAGAACGTTTCAGATGTCTTGAAATGAAATTACTAAAGGAGTGGCCTTGCTTATACTGTATATGACCTTAAGTGACAAATAAATCAATGTTGCCTTCTGGTTTCAAACATGACACGCATAGCTGTCTCTCGGGGAAAGTCTTGTATGAGATAAAGAGTCAAATTTAAGAGGAAGGAAACAAATATAATCTACACGTATCACACAGGAATCCATTTGGCTACCAACACCACCACGGGTTAGTTTCAGAGAACATATCTTTCTGTCTTTCTGTCTTGCCTTGGCTCCAGAGTTCTTTAATCTCTCGTGTCAATCAATATCTCTGCAGCTTCGATCCACCACCATCTCTCCTTCTTCCCAGAGTCCCACGCCATCCTCCTCTCCATCTGTCTGCATGGAGCCAGAGCCGAGTCCAACATCAATCAATATCTCTGCGGCACTACACGACGGATCAGAGCCCAGTGACATTTTCTGGGATGGAACGAGCAACTCTGATGGGAAATGGGGTTTAAACGACTTTCAGTCCTTCTGCCGGTCTTAGCTCATTAACTGCATATCGTAGACATATTTCTTATCATTACTTATCATTAGTATTCCTTTCAGGCAGCATTTGTTTTCCACTAATTCTGATTCATTTTGCAAAGACTTTAATCACATCATCATCACATGTAACATATCTTGATGCAAGGGTTAGGGTGATATGTTATGTAAGGCATGCAGTTTGCTTTTCGGCCAAAACTGTATACAGTTAAATCGAACGGACTTGTTTGTGCAGATGTGAGCGTCCTTAACAACGGTCAATAAGTCCTTGACAGCGGTCTGTCTGTTCTGGATTGACAACGTGTCACGTGTTCTGAATTGACCAATCAGAATCGAGTATTCAACTAAGCCATGTAATATGAAATGTTATTCCTCATTTTGTTGCATGCTTACAGTCTTTTCTGAAATAAACTTCTGCTTTCACAGGAAACAACTTGTAAGGTTGAGAAAAAACATTGTGGTTTTTGAGTTTAGGCTTCAAAACTGCTTCGTTAGACTCAAGAAAAGACTGTGGTTTGGGTTGAAAACTATAGGAGTGGCCTTTTCTTATATATGACGTTAAGTGAGAAATAAATCAATGTTGACTTCTGGTTTCAAACATGACACAAATAGCGGTCTCTTGGGGGAAAGTCATGTGTTTTATATGAGATTTAAGGGTCGAATTTAAGAGTTGCAAGGAAATATTTAATGTTGTTTTTACTCGTGAAACTGTTTCTGCCTTGACAGATGTGCGGTTTTACGGTCAGGTGGTTGGTTTAAGGTTTTGTGTTGGTTTGAGTCGTATTTTAGGTCTTGTTAAATGCTCAGTAAATCATAACTGCGGACAGAAGCTTTCGAGGCTCCGCGTAATAACTCCTGACTGCTTTCTGGGGATTCTCTGTGATGTTTATGATCCGCTTTACCAGCTAGATCCCAGTGCACAGGAAAGCATAAAGCACCGTCACTGGGATCCGCTTTAAAATCTTTCCATAAATCTGACACAAGAAGGGAGACATTAAAAAAAAAAAAAAAAGGCGGGAGTTAGTTCACAAGCATGAGATGAACATAGAGAAAAATAACAAGTCTTATCACCGGCTGCTGCCCACGCACACCAAACACTGCATTTTTCACTTCCCTCTTTCAAAATATGACTAATTTACTTCTTATTCCAGGATATCTAATTAGTGTTCTAGTTAAAGCTGAACATTGTACATATTCACACGTTAAATCTACAGATGCGCTCGCAGGTGGGGCTTCTGAAGTTAATTCCCCATTTTTACACCAGCATAAACCCAGATGCAATTAATGCTTTAGCTCAATGAATTCAGTTCATCCTGCTCAGATACCAGACAGTGTGTAAACGTACGTACTTGCATCCTCTCTTACTTCTTAGTTTTAGTACAATACAGGAAACAATCAGCTGAACACAAGAGATGAACTTCCTCTGCTCCCCTGGAGAATGACAGGTCACCAGAAGGTTGTAAATAATGAACTTCATGTCAGTCAGGTGACTTTTATTTACAATGTGCTTCCTGCTTTCAACCAGAGCTCCAAAAGAGTTGTTTTCTACGCCGACCAGTAACAATGTGACTTTTGCATTTGATTTTGGATTATTGCAGAAAATAATGTCCGTGTGAAACGTATGATACTTGCACATTATCTTCATATCAACACTGCTAAGCTAAAGGTGGCTAATGTTGGGCTATAAAGGAAACAGCACGGTCACATGACTTCACGTCACCACCGCTAAGCTAAAGGTGGCTAATGTTGGGCTATATAGGAACTGCAGCACGGTCACATGACTTCACGTCACCACCGCTAAGCTAAAGGCGGCTAATGTTGGGCTATAAAGGAACTACAGCACGGTCACATGACTTCACGTCACCACCGCTAAGCTAAAGGCGGCTAATGTTGGGCTATAAAGGAACTACAGCACGGTCACATGACTTCACGTCACCACCGCTAAGCTAAAGGCGGCTAATGTTGGGCTATAAAGGAACTACAGCACGGTCACATGACTTCACGTCACCACCGCTAAGCTAAAGGAGGCTAATGTTGGGCTATAAAGGAACTACAGCCGGTCACATGACTTCACGTCACCACCGCTAAGCTAAAGGCTAATGTTGGGCTATAAAGGAACTACAGCACGGTCACATGACTTCACGTCACCACCGCTAAGCTAAAGGAGGCTAATGTTGGGCTATAAAGGAACTACAGCACGGTCACATGACTTCACGTCACCACCGCTAAGCTAAAGGAGGCTAATGTTGGGCTATAAAGGAACTACAGCACGGTCACATGACTTCACGTCACCACCGCTAAGCTAAAGGAGGCTAATGTTGGGCTATAAAGGAACTACAGCACGGTCACATGACTTCACGTCACCACCGCTAAGCTAAAGGTGGCTAATGTTGGGTTGTGATGACGTTTAGTCGTCTCATTTAGACACTTGTTAGCAACCTCAGTTTCTAAATTCAACAGTTCTGTATTTACTGACGTATTTTATGTCGTACAATAAAAATCTCTTCAGCTTGTGTTAACCACAGATCTTATTTAAGCCAAAACACATTCAGAAAACCATTGACGAGACGAGGTATATTCAAATACACAAACGTAGCAGTATAAAATGGCTTTGAGCTGAATCATCCAACAACACAACTACAAACACACACACAAATCAGACTCGACTTCCACCCCGCCTTGTTTTCCTCTGAGTGTCTCAGATAAATAAACAGGCCCTCTCTCAGCGTCCCGGCTAAATGACCCCTGTCACCGAGGCGTCTGCAGCCAGCGGTACAGACACCGGCGGAGAGGAATTGGACGTGGCGGGTGTCCGCTGTCTGCAGACACAACAGAGAACCAGTGACAAAGACAGACAGAGAGAGAGGGGGGGGGGTTGTACAGTGTGTCTGTGTCCCGCAGACAAGGAGAGAGGACAGAGTCGACTCTAAACTCCAGCTAACCCCGAAAAAACCCAGCCACAGGAGGGTGAGAGCACTCACATCATTCACTGTCTGAGGAGTCTAGACTGCCTCTGATTGGCCGTTCTACTGTGTCACAGCTGAGCAAGAGAACAAATGACATATCCAGACATTTAGACAACGGTAGGATTGTTTTAAGTTTAAGGGCCGCTTCTTTTTAACAAAGCCTTTTATTAAACTTGTGTTTTTAAGTCAAGGCAATTCAAGGTGCTTTACAAAAATGAAAGACATTAAGAAAAAATGGCATTTAAAAACAGTCATTAAAAAGGAACGATGATAAAATAAACATTAACAAAAATACATGAATAGAAGTTACTGTGCAGTTTAAGATATGAATAGTTTAATTAAAAGCAACGGCAAAAAGAAAAGTCTTCAGCCTTTAAGTATATATTGTATGCCCCTTGTAGCAGCTTTTAGTAATGAAAGGTGCTTTATAAATACAATTTATTATTTGTATTATTATTATTATTATTATTATTAACCAAAAATGAACAGATTATATAAAATAACACAAATAAATATTCAATTTGATATTTTTTTCTAACTAAAATAAATGTCCTGACATACAGTATGATACATCTAAAAAATATATAATTTTCACTCAAATGTAATGCATAAACAATGATTTTTTTTAATTAAGAAATTGAAAGTATTCAAGCATCAAATTAAGAGAATGTATACAAAATATTACGAAATTATAGTAAAATGTATTATTTGAAAAGGAATTATTTCTATTTTAAGGCCTCAGATATGATAAAAAATACATGAGAAATAATCTATATAACTTCTATTATTCTATTTAAAAAATTGAAATAACTAGATCAGAAAGTACATATTGGACACATATGTACAAGGATATATTTAAAAGTTAGGGTTTTTAAATAACCCTACATTTAGACTTTAATGAACGTCTGCTCCTTCTTCAATAAATTATTGTATAATATATAAGACGTACATTGTTGTAAAATCAGCCCTCGCTGTTACCATGCATGTAGAAAAATATCCACCTCCTCACAGTCTAATGTCACACACACACACACACACACACACACACACACACACACACACACACACACACACACACACACACACACACACACACACACACACACACACACACACTTGCATGCAAAAGCACTTTGGCCCAAATGTGCACAGATAAAGACAGACACACACACACACTGTTTATTAATGAGCGATGTGGACAGTGTGTGTTAGAAATATGTGACTATGACTGGCCTACAGCTCGACTCTCTGCTAACACACACACACACACACACACACACACACACACACACACACACACACACACACGAGTGTTTCAGACAAGCCCTTGATCACGTCTCGCTCTTGAGAAAAAAAAATCCCGGTGAAGATATTTTTGTAAATGTTTTTCCTCGTTGTCATTTCCTGTCTCGTTGAAGGCGGCTGACAGAACTGGGACTGCAGAGGAGGCCGGGCTCCTTCCAGTCTAAACTCTGTTGTACCATCTCATTATTTTCAGACTCTCTCTTGAAAACGCTGCCTTTAAGATTCTCTAAAGAGCCGCTCTGAGACTCTGCCGTCCTTCAGGATTAACAGGAGAGTAAAGAGCCCGGAGGATTTGGTAATGATGGTTCCTGAAAGCTGTGGAGCTCAATCAGCTTCATGGTGAAAAGTGACTCGGAAAATAAAGGTTTATCAGGACACAAAATGGCTGCTGCACATCTCACTGTTGTTGAGCTGCCGGCAGATATGACTGTGAACTTATACCGAGGTTCACGCTGATCTATAATTCACACTGCACTGTATTTGCATTAGGAAATTCCAACGGTTAATAATTGATTGGTACAATATCCGAAATGCTTCCACAGAAGTGAAGAGATCATGAGACAGGAATGCAAGTATTTCCTCATGAATTGCTTCTGTGTAGCCGCTGTGTAAACTCACACGGTAAACAAGCCTGAAGCCAGTTATTATTTAACCACAAGTCATATCTCTGTAAAAGTGTTATGATTGAGAGGAGAGTTGTTGACATAGCGGGAAAAACCCTTATCAATACTGTGTGTATAATCTATAATTACCTCGCAGTCACAGGTGCCGTTATCTAAATCTGAAATTAAATTCTTTAGCTATTGAAATCTCAAACTATTTAAAATATCTCTCCCAGAGAAGAGGACAGGTTGGGGGAAGAAGTAATGGTTCTTTATCTCCTCTCGCCTAATGAGTTTCAAACCCACGAGGACGACCGAGTTGTGACAGTTTGAGTGTTAATTAATTATTTGTATTTATTTAGGGGTGCCAGCCAGGTCTCTCTCCTGGCATTCAAGATTGGTCAGTCATGTTTCTTTCAGTAGTATTGACCTTTTTTAAATCAGGGGTGTCCAAACTACTAATTCAAAAAGTATAATGACTTAAGTATAAGACACTTCTGCTTGTCTTATCTTGTACTTCTTAAATATATGTTCAAATATATTACACAGTATTATTCATGTGTTAATGAGCCCAATTTTCAAATAAATCCAGTCTATTAAAGTTGAAAACATGTTCTAACAAATCTAAGTTGATAATAAAAAAGCCAATAACACATTTACATAACAACATTGAAATAGACCCTTCATATTTCCTCTTATTATAATCAATCTGAAGCTTCTGTTTTAAGCAATGAGCAGCCAACAGAATAAATGAAACCATATGGAGAGCTGTGAGCTGTTTTTCTCTTACAGCATTTTCACGTATCAAGAATAATTAACCTACATTTAATTGATTTTGCCGACTTATAACTGAACTTATGACGCGATATACCGGAGTGGCTCAGGCCTTCGTATATCTTTCTGTGGGCCCTCGGAGAAAAAAGTTTGGACACCCCTGGTTTAATTCAACCATCACAGAGTGGATTTGGGGATTCAGCTTCAGAGAGCAAAGCTGAGATTGCTGAGTTCATCCACCCCCTCATATCAGATAGCGTTGTCTCTTTCGGTTTGAGCAGTAATGTCCTGCAAGACGACATGCGATGTGACAGATGGAGCTCATGGTGAAAGAGCCGAGGACATGTTGCACCGCCGTCAAACCTCCAGGACACGAGGAGGGTCAGACGCAACTTTCATTTTCATTTTGATGGACTCTGGCTGCAGAAAAACACTGACTCCGGGTCAAAGACACGAGTTAAGCACTTGTTAAACCGTGTTAGCGCTCATGTTGAAGCGAGACACGTCGTCAGGTCTTGCTCTGCAGATGTCTTTCTTTAAAGGGGACCTATCATGCAAAATGCACTTGTGTACGTCTTTTCTACATGAATGTGTCCCCGGTGTTCCAGGGAACTCACCAAGTGTCAGAAAACACAACCCTCTCTATTTTCCTCCATACCCAAATCTCTAAAAAAGGGGCTGCAACGGATCTGATCAAAACTGATCCAGATTTGAACACTGTCCTGACGTCAGGACGGTGGCGCTACGGCTATTGGGCCAACTCCACCAATCAGGAGGAGACAGCCACGGCCATTGCCGTTCAAAGCGCTGGAGACGCTGTAGTACATATGCCAGGCCTGTAGGTGGTGCTGTTCTCACTGAATCTGCCTTGCTAAAACAGAGCTATAAATTGTCAAACTGAGCGAAAATGAGGCATGGCTAAAATGCATGATCTGTTTGGTATTTTGAAAAAAAAAAGTATAAATATGCCTTATATAGGTATGGTCCTACACTATATTATTCAAATATAGCATGATAGGTCCACTTTAACTATTTAAAAGGTACACTCAGATATTTTTAGATACACTGAGGTTTTTCTTGATGCTTGGGAACGTTACACTAGTAATGAATGTGAGGCTGTGTAGGTCTTTTTTTGGTCACTAGGTGGCAGAAAAAACACAAAAAACATATTTTACCATTGTTACACAGACTCTTAACGAAACATATCTTCTCACTGTGGTTACGCCTATATATACATGAGATCATATACATGTTGCCATCATTTTAATGCATTGTCCTTCCTTTTTTCTATGTGTCTGAGTGTATTCTAGGACTTTTGTTAATTACTATTGGCAAAATATGATTTTTGGAATAGGCAATTTGTTTACGTTATTTAATTCTCAAGATTAGACAGAATACAAAAGGACATAAACCTTGATAGATTTTTTAAATAAACTGTGCATTGATGGAACGTTTGATTCCCTATCACAGTGGTGTTGAAAATAATTTGTTCTAATTGGTTCTTGCAGCATTTTACAATGTATTTTACAACTCACACACATATTCAAGACATAATGCGTATCAATGATATCCTATGATAATGATAACCTGCTAATTAAATACTTAATAGGCAGAAAAGCGTTTCCAATGTTACGTTGTTCTTTTAAACACCTAAACATTTGAATCTAAAAAATGCAACCAATGTGGAAAGGTAGTTACATTTGAAGAGTTGGCCTTGGGTATTTTTGTTTCATCATCTTCCCCCAGGTGATTTAAAAACACAGAGGACACAACCTCAGTGGGACCTTCTCTGTCCCGGTGCTCCTCATTATAACTTCTATAAAAAGACAGATATAAACCATGAGGCGTCCATGTTGTTGGGAAATGATCGCTCACAGCCTCCATCTTGCCGGTAAACCCTGTGACTCCACTTCAGTGTACACAGCACCAAAATAAACTTTTAGAAAGGCACTTTTCACGCTTACTTTGACACAAATTCGAAACGTCCAACTTCCTCATTCCTGTCAGGCGGACTTTAGTCAAACACATGCAGGAGTCCTATCAAGCTTTAAATATACACGTCTGGTTTCCCTGCACTCTTTTTATAGAGAGTAAACACTCAGCCAACACTTCATATTTTCACCTTCACACTGCAGAGAGCCGCTCTGTCAAACAACATAAAACAATTGGCTGTGAACAGTGGCGACACTCCAACAAAATCACTTCCTCATTTCACTCCCAAACTCAGTCAACACACAGAAAAAGCTTTAGAGCGATGCCTAAAAGTTATGTAGCTTTCATTATAGTATGATGGTATTCAGCATTACATACTCTACACTGTGAAACGTTTTTTCACTCTTTGTAGATGACTTTGTCCCTTTGTCACTCTTTAACTATTGGTTATTTGGGGGTGTGTGTGTGTGTGTGTGTGTGTGTGTGTGTGTGTGTGTGTGTGTGTGTGTGTGTGTGTGGTGTGTGTGTGTGTGTGTGTGTGTGTGTGTGTGTCACTGGGTAAATCAAATCGCATGCACTGCTAACTGTGGGGGAAACTTCTGTGTAGCAAAGCAGGAGGAGTCACCGACTCAAAAGGAGACACGGGGAGAGCTGGAGCTTTGATGTCAAAAACACTGATGGGTTTATTTGGAGCTTCGGCCGGAGAATTCACAAAACAAGTCAAAGAGTCAGAGGTTCTGACTTCACGGTTGAGATGCCACGTCAATTCTGAAGAGCTCTACCCCAGACCCGTGTGTTTAGCTAGTTCAGAGAGAATAATCAACATTGAGCAGAA